>JAOBYK011124196.1:0-22991 GCA_025434845.1 Phenganax subtilis | reverse complement strand
CGCGCTTCCACCCGCGCAAAATTTTTAGCAAATTTTACCACCCGCACACTTACCCGCGCACTCACCCGCGACCCGCGCTCTTTACCCGCGACCCGCGCCGATTAGATACTCCCTTGCTGAGCATTACTTGTCTTTCTCTTTTCATGCCGACCAGACTTCGGAATTAAAGATTCGGCCCTGAAAGTTCGGCTAAAAGGTTCATGTTTGTCGATGTTTATATCGTGATATAAAGCTTTCAACCAATGGCCTGCTTCGCGCATCGATTTCCTGTTTCATATCTTCATAAACAATTGCAGTACAACTCAAACGCTGACCGCACACTACCGTAAAGGATGCTTCAAAACATTGTAAAAGGTAAATTCGCCAGTTAAAACTTTCAGTTCTAGCCAAAGACCAAAATTCAGCGAAGACCGGATAGGCCAAACTATCATGAAGTAGCAATAACTGTCTGATCGTTCGTGACCGATCAAGGAAACGCAACCACTGAGAACTCAGATATTTTTTGAACCAACCAATCAAATGTCATGTAAGCCGATCAAGCAGGAGCCCCTGGTCGCTCAAAACCCCCTCTCTGATCGATCAACACGATGCAAGCGAATCAGATTGCTGGAATTAGTCACCTGACCGATCAAAACTCATCTCGCTACTTCATCTTGCGCGGATATAATATGCCACTGTATGAAGGTCAAGTTTGATAACAGGATTATAGTATACACGCTGCCCTTAGTTATTGACTGGAGTACGTTTTAAAAATTATGTGATGATAAGGCAATCCCACAGAATTTTCACGTTAGTCGTGAGATCGCTTTAACCACCGCTAGATCCGCGCTTGTTTTGAATTATGATCTCGAAATATCCAGGTATCTGGGGGACCTCTCCAGCCTATTTTTATTGTACGCCCAGTTGTCAAGTCTTCAGATTCACGACGCATTTCTTTTATGCGTACTCGAAAAAACATGCCGAGAAATTCCAACCTTTAGCTAAGATGATCGCAAGGAATGAAATTCAAAACTTGAATAGAAAAATGGACGCCATGAAATTTGCTCGCTGCCTTAATTTAACCATTAAGCTTGAGAGAAATTGTTCTAACAATTGTTTTGATAAGTTTACAAGGCCATGGAAAATCTAAAACAGCTACATTCTGGAACCCGATAATGCCATATTCGTGCTCTGAAATGGACAAATTTATGAACTTTTTTATGAAGTTTATACCAACTTCGCAACGTCCACAACAGTTAAAAAAAAACAACAATCCAGCAACAACAGTAAAGCTGCTTTGCAAGGTAGATACAATGTTCATCACTAAATTTACAATATAAGTTGGAAAACCAATAGCAACAGGCAAGAAGTTTCAGAAAAATCCGGTCTTATTCAGTTAAATTTACGTCTATCCAACGGATAGTTAACCGTCCCGCTCTTCGGGCCTTGTGCAGCGCAGTTTTACTCTGTGGATATCTATCCGATGGATAGAAGATTTATCCACCAAATAGGACTTATACACTGGTTAACTTATCCACCTTTCGAAGAACCGGCCCCTACAGGCTAGTCACCTGTAGTTTGATGCTGTTTAGGAAAAGCTCGCAAACTGTCACATTAAATATCGCGAAGGATTCTGGCAAAATCGACATGCTGCCTTTATTATGGTTAATTAAGATTGTGAACACTCGGGCAGGCAGCATTACTTATAGTTTCAAGAACATATTTTAATACAATTTTTCTCTAGACAATACCTCCTACCCACAAATTAAACTATTGTCCATATCTACGTATACGATAAATGAGTTCAATATATCAAGATGAAAGTAAATCCACAAAATAAATGCCACACTCACGCTGGTAAATTATTACTTCAAATAATTTTCGCTAATTCCATACCAACTTTGACATTTTCGAGCCTTAATGTCGGAATAACAGCAGTGTTTAACATACCATTGATTATCGACACACATTCTGCTGCGCTCAACCGATCTTGTATGCTACTGGACCAGCATTTTGTGATGACAGCTCCTAATTCCTGCGGTGGTGGTCTAGGCCCAGTCATCTCCGGTCTTCGACCTGCCTTTATCTCTTCGAAGAATTCTCCTCGTGAAATTCTGAGGTCACTGAAAACTCGCTTGCCATACCATAGCTCCCATGCTACCATACTAAAGCTATACATATCTGCGCGGACATCGTAAGGTTTCAATGCTAAAATTTCCGGGGCCATATACAGTGGTGTTCCAGCAACTGTACCAGTGATTTCAGCGACTCGTTTTGAAATTCCCACATCAGCTATCTTCAGGACATTGTCAAACCCAAGCTAAAATAAAGGGAGATACAAAGAAGGTAGCTGAATTCTTCGTGAAGCGTGTGATTTTGTGAACGAAGGAATTTTTTTGTCTTTACTAGTATGTGTCTGTATTGACCTCGTGTCTATTTCAAAACTTTGAGGGGTTAGCCTGAATAAGTGCAATCAATTCCTGTATATTATAAATATAAAGATCATGTTATGGTTGGTGAGAGTGTACGATTTTTATGCACGTGTTGTGAAGAATTGCAAAAGAACCAGTGAATTTTGCCGTAAGAAGCAATTTGTTTATCAAATGACGCAGAGAGATGTTGATATGGCGAGTAGCAACTCGACAATTAAATTGATGAAAAGACGTTTTGTTTCCAGTTGAAGGTGGCTCCCTACAGTTATGTATAAAAGAGACTAGTGACCACTCGCAAACCTAGCGAGGACAACACGAAACGAGCGTCGCGCGCAGGAGAAATCTAAAGTCCAAAGGGGAAGTTTCAAAAGAAGAAGTCAGTCAGACTAAAAAATCGATTATCTTCTGAAAAATTCAGGCTGTTCCTGCTAAAAAACTAAATAATTCAGCTAGAATTTATAAGGGATATAAAAGAAAACGTGCAGAAGCATTTTTTGGCGGAGAAAATACAGTTCGAAGCGACAGTTTTGGGAAGCAAGCGACGAGATTGACATCGGTAAACAAGGACAAAAAGAAAAACTTACAATAAACTTTCGTCATTTTGAAAACTTTTCTTTTAAAAACACAGGAATCCAGAATAAACATAGGTCACACAGTTCTCACAATTTTGCCATGGACCTTTTATATGAACAGCTAAAAACCCTGGAGGATTTGCTCAAATTTTAAACAAATTTAAGCGACGTCAAGCGAGTTCGTCTCGCAAATAAAAAGTTACGCATGCGTAAACATTGATCTTGTCGAAATAAAATTTTGTGACGGCAGTCGTGACCGAGTAAATAGAGACTTTCTGGAGTTTTTTTTCGGTGAATTTTTTTCAAACCTTTTATATGGAAACCGTATGTAAAGACGAACACAATATCAAATTTTTAAAAAATTTCATAGGACAGAACAATTTTAAAGGAAGAAACTTTACACCGCAAAATCTAAACTTACAACAGCATTTCGTTTTCAAATATGTTTTAGATTATAAAAATAAACCTTCAGTGAGAATTTTAAAAAAATTGACCAAAGGAAACAGAAGATATATGCCTTCCAATGTCAAAAAAGCCGAAGTTCTGACGTCATTATCTCCATGGCAACAGCAAGTGTTGCAATTTTTGAAGCACCAATCTACTCAGCTACAGCCCTTCTATGATTAGAACTACTCAGTGGTCATCCAATGTACGTTTCATGTACTTAAATTAACCTTCAATGAAATAGCCTGTAACTGTAGGGAGCCACCTTAAACGAATTCCCATTGCTTAGTTCTTGCAAAATGTATGTACACGAAGAGACGTTTTTTTCTAGTCATTTCTTGTACCTGTTTCTTCAAGTGTTTAACAACGCCTCCACACATTGTTTTACCGTAGCACTCTAAAAGGTTGCCATGCTGTTTTTTTGTGGGCGGAAAACCGCTGGCGAACAGCAGTGTAATGTAATTATATCTGGAACGATAAGTCATGCTAGGAAAGTGAAGCTTACTTTGTTCTCACTTTGCACTACCTCCTCCGCAGGCGTTTCTAAGACGGGCGGGAATTTTAGGGGCGAAGCCTAGTTGCTGGCGGGAAGAGTTTGCCGGTGGCTCGACTCTCGAATTTCACGCCCGCAAATTACTCCCACCCGCACAGAAAGGCCTGCGGAGGAGGTAACGCTTTGCAGGTAGAGCCAGTCCGGTTAAAAAAGCATTTTTTATCCCAAAAGTTTTCAACTTAAATCTTGCAATAGTTTTGTAAAATGCATATTAACTTAAGAGTTACAGTTGAATTTAGATTACATGTAATCAAATTTAACAAAAAATATGCTCTTATCGAAAAAACTTGAAGCAAACACAAAAATTACAAAAAATCTGCGTAATCTTTTCCGCATTTTGCGTTTTGAAAGTTTGAGATGCACTTAAATGTTGGCACATCCAAAGCAGAATAGTTCTGTGTTAAATACAGTTGTGTTCAAAGTTTCACAAAATTGAGCCATTAATTAGCCAAAGGAGAAATAGTGTTTTTTATGATGTAAAATTATATACCCTAGACAAAAATATGCAATCCTTTCCTGGGGAAGATGACAAAATGTTAGTGATCCGCTTGGCTTCATCCAGTTATAGGCGCTTTCTTATTGAGATAACTATCCAGATATATTTACATTTCACTGGGCGAACAGGCGATTTTTTTTTCACTTGTGAGGAATATTGTCTGTCCAATCAGAAAGTCAAGACGATAATTTTCACCTGTGAAAACCCTATACGGTTATTTTACTTGTTTTCCGATTCAAAAACGTTCTGTCATATAATAATTACTATTATTATATATCAATAGTCAAAGTTCCCATTTTTCTAGTGTTTCATTGGTCGAAAGGGTACCACGTGAGAAAAAAACAAATTACGCTGTTTCCCTCGCAACACGCGCCGAGTAGAAATAATACGTTATGGACCAAAAACTAACGAAAAAACTCACGTGCGCCATCAGGTAAAGACACGACATTTGGACCACCATAAAAACACACGATTTTTAACTGCAGTGTATAATTTAATTAACGTTTTAGCAAAAAATATTTCGTGTTTTTACATTCATTTGTTCTTTACTTTGTTTCTTTGACTATTGGTATATAATAAAGCACTAATTTACTGGACCCTCGGAACAGCAGTGTGTTTTGTGGCTCCTAGACCGCCGTTGTTGCCCTTGGCCTCGCCTCAAGGAATAACGGTGGGCTTGGGCCTCAAAGCACACTGTTTCCCTCGCGCCCAGTAAATACGTGATAAATAATATCAGTATTCGTTTGAGGGTACACCATGTACATTTATTATTGCGTATAACAAATATACATGGTGTACCCTCAACCGAATGCTGATATTGTTGTTTTCAACATGCAAACTACAAGAATCTTAAGTGATAAATACTTGACATCAATGTTGATGTACAGCACTTACAAGAATATTCTCTGGTTTGAGGTCACGATGAACAATTCTATGAGAATGGATGTAATGGAGTCCAGATAGAATATCTTTGACTTGTTTCAGCGTTACTTCAATGACTTTTTCATTATTTCTTGCAGCGTTTACTGGAACACATCCAGGATTGCGATTCATTATGTACGATCTCAAGCTCTCTTTGCAGTATTCCATGCAAAAGCCGAATCTTGTTCCATCACTGTCTCGTTGTAAAGCTCTTCCATAAAACTTTACAATATTCGTATGGTCAAGACACCTATAGGCAGAAAAACAGGTGGTCTATCGCTCAAATTGTACTAATTTCTGATGCAAGAAATTTGAGCGAGTAATCCATTCACACAAGTTGCATCATGCATGCATCTCCGTACAAAAAAAATCGTATTTAATTAAATTGGCTCCGTAGACCTCACTGTAGCCTGACAAAGTTTCTACAGCGCCTCTCCAAAAAATATCAACGAGTCGCACACGTGGCTAGCCTACAATCACTGATCTCTACATAAACTGGATGGCGCATCTGCTTTCAACATGTGAGACGGAAGTAAATATGCATCGCATGTCGCTTCCCAAATTTTGTATAGCGTTGTTTTACAAAATGAAAGTTTTTGCGTTCTTTTGGCTTCTACACGTTGCTGATCGAGCAAATTCTTTTATCACAAATAAAGAAAGACAGAAACTTTTGAGGAAATTCCTAAATCCGATTTTACAAATTTCTAAAACCGAATTTTTAAATCCGATTTTAAAAATTTCTCTCTTCAGGGAATGTATCGGTCAGTAGACAGCACTCTTAAACGTCAGTTTTATACACAGCTCAGTGAGTAGCACTCACAAACTCGGTTCTAGAAATTTGGAAAATTGGATTCACATGTTAGCACGAGCAGATTGAGATGCAGTGAACAGCTTTCTTTCGAATAGAGATAAGTTCACGTGAAATCAACTCACAACATGCTGATATTTTCTAAAACAATTCAGCTTCATTGCAACGAGAAGCAAATGTGACTTGCGAAAAATTTTCTATGCTGCGAAATTTATAGGCTTATTGTTAAGGCCAAATTCAATCACTATTGTATAATAATACCCTCGCAGTCAGATAGAGTCATAAAACTTATCGATGCAAGTTTTGCTCTTGGTGTTCGGATTTCCGATTTACTCTGAAAATGCCAACGGGAAAAAAACGTCAGTGCTCTGAAACGCTTTTTATTCCTAATACGTACCTAAAAGAAGTTGATCCAACTGTCCATTATCGAATTGAGGGGTCTGTATATTAACTTGGTGTCCTAAAGCATCAAGAAATACGTAGCCTTGTACCTTGCTGGTAATTTTTGCTTCTCCTTGCAATGTAGCTGGATTGTTTTAAAAAATTTCAATACAATCATCTTGTTGGATCATTAAGCGTATATTTTAAATTGATTTCAAGTCAGCACACCCTTTTTTTCGAAGCTCAACCTTCTCATGCAAAGATGTAAATCCGATCTTACAAAGTTATAATAACAAAAGAACGGAACTTTTCCGAAAAAAAGCCTCTTTGCACGATTCTTCATTTGTGATGATTGTCGACGACGTCCTACATCCCTTATGGCATGCAATGGATGGGTTGAGTAAGGAGAAAAACTGTTATTAGGCTATTAATCTGGAATCAGCAAAGAAGAATCTGCAGTAGCAATTTGCATAGAATAACAAAGACATCAAGAAAATTGTATTTCAAACCTTGCACCATTGGCAGCCACTGTACTAGATAAACGCTTTCTACCAATGATGATTTAGAACAAAGGCATACCGAAGATTGCATTTCAAGAGCTAATCTCTTAGAATTCACAGAACCAAAACACAATGGCATAAGATCTAGACATTTTGAGCCAAGGTTGCCTGACTTTGATGTTTTGCCATCTGAAATTAATGATAAAATGTAGGGGTTTATCAGTCAATAAAATTTCTGTAATGAGATCAATAAAATCTATGACGAAATTGTTCACTTTAGAAGGAATAATTTTAAAATACTGTACCCCCACGCAAAGCAGAAAAGAATTTTATTGGGGAACTGACATTTTGATTTAAACAATTCAACTCCAACTCAGATCTGAATTAGATCGCATTAAAAGCCTTTATGGTGCTTCTGTCTTTCACTTTACAAAAGCCCTCTGCTACTTCCAAGAGTAAAGAACACAGGGCAGCGATAGAATAAAGATTAGCCCTATGGAAGCAAGGGGATGTGATTCTGTTAACGAAAGACGTGAGATTCATAAAAAATCGATTAGTAACCTCAAAGAAAACCCGGTGTAGCTCTTAAGCCCTCGCCAGATCGGTCGTGCCTGGAAATTATCCGCAGCCATCAAATTCCAAGTTCTCCTCAGGCTTACTCGGTCTTTCGCCTGTAGTTTTGGAAGGACTGAAACAAACACACCCACCGGTGAGTGAGATAGAGGATGAATGCCTTCCAAATAGTTCTGTACATCAAATCCCACCTAACAATTTCTGCATTATCCATAAACAAGTGATTTATGATGCAACAATGAAAACAAAGGGCTCAGCAGGTCCGTTAATAATGGATGCAGACTTATATCACAGAATCCTGCACTCGACGAATTTCAGTAATAAGGATACAATTTTGAGGAAAGAAATACCCACGTCAATCAGAAACATGCTGAAATCATGTTACCATCCATCCCTGTTTGAAAGCTATAGGTCCTGTAGACCATAACTTCATTTCTGAAGGGGGAGATCAAGAAAGCAAGGATACAGGATACAATGAAGTGGCTGAGACTGCAGTACACGGAATGAGTTATGCTTTTCAGGAAGAATGGACGGAGGAATTTTTTTGATTTATGCAACAAATGCTTTCAATCTAATGTATAGATATGTAGCCATGTACAATCTCTAGATAACTTGCAATAAAATGTCCATGTACATATTCAACACCTACAGAAGTCCCTCCAGGTCTTTTATATTTGGGAGAAGACAGATTTTGTCTCAGGAAGGCGCTACCCAAGCCCATTCCCCAGCATTGCCTTGGTGCTCAGTTGGCACGTCTAATATACTTGAAAGTTTGACTCCTAATATACCAGAAGTCAACAAGTATGGCTGGCTGATGACTCAGCAGGCAGGGGAAGACTGGTAGAAATGTACAACTGGTATAAGCTAGTGAAAGAGGAAGGAAATAAATTTAGTTCTTGGGTAAATGGTTTAAAGTGCTTGCTTATAGTGAAGCAACAAACACTGGCCAAAGAAACACCGATAATCTTTGGAGATGAAGTTACTATTGCAACAAAACTAAAAGGCCATTTGGGGCTGTCCTAGGATTTAGAGGTTATAAAGACCAGTGTTTTAGAGATAAAATTCAAGAATGGAGACGAGATATCATATCTCTGGCATAAATTTCAAAAAGCCAATCGCATGCCGCCTACATTGTCCTCACGAAAGAGTACTAATCTAAACTGACTTATCTGATGCGAACAATGGAGGCTTTTGAAGAGTACGTAGACCGCGTACACAAATCTTTTAATGAAATACTTCTTCCGCAGCTAGTTGGTCAGGAAGAACCCCTCTCGGTCGAAATATGCGAACTCGTGACTTTAATACCAGCACAAGGTGGTTTGGGTGTATCCAACCCAAAAGCTGAAGCCCGACAGCAATATGTAGCCTTAATCTTATTCATCCAACAACACATAGATACAATCAAACACCAAAGTGAAGTTATGGAGCCGAGTGAGCAGTCTATAGAGGATCTTAGCAGAATACAGCAGACAATTAGGATGGAGACCACGAAGTCAAGGATGTATGGCATTCATATTTGATACTTCACTGTCCCTGGACACACTATGCATAGTAAGGCAATTAAACAGCAAGGGATGAAGTTCTTGGCTAAAGGCAATATCACTCGAACAGCTGGGCTTAGCCCTATATAGGAAAGAATTTGGAGACTCACTGCAAATGAGATACAATAGGCCTTTATATGATCTACCAAGCCATTGCGCTTCTGGAGAATACTTCAACGTCAACATCGACCATGCCCTCAAATGCAAGAAGGAGGATTGGTGACGCAATTGCATGAAGGAGTTCGCAACATCCTTACCTCACTACTCGATGAAGTTTGGAAGAACGTTAAAACAGAGGGACATCTCCAACCGCTGGGGAACGAAAGATTCAACCTGAGATCGGCCAATAAGGTCCTGAAACGATATTGGATATGAAGGAGGACGGTTTTTGGTTTGACGAAGCTACGGAGTCTATCGACGAGTGACACACGTAATTTCATAATGGAACCAATGACTTTCAACTCAGATGATTTTCAAGGTAGATGCGAACAAAACGACGAGGAATTATCAGCAAAGAGTTTTGGATGTTGAAATGAGATCCTTTACACCCCTGGTTTTTGGAACTAATGGTCAAATGGGAGCTGAATGCCAAACTTCTCATAAACAACTGATCACATAAGCTGGTAGAGAAAGATAATGAACGATATGCCCTTGTCATAGCGCAGTTGAGAACCATAATTTCCTTTTAAACTCTTGGATCAAAGCGTGCGAGTGTCAGGGGGTCTTGGTCACTTTTTTATCGAGAATTCTAAATTGTGGACAATTTGAGGCTGAACATCCAGGCCGTTGAGGTCTTGTAAATCTAGGGCGTGGAATAATTGGGGAGAGACTGAGCGTTTAAATAAATTAATCTAAAATTTCTTCGAACATGGAATGTATATGGGTATTTTTAGGCTAGGGTGTTTCTATTTCTATAAATTCTCAGAATAAACATTTGAAAGTTGATACTGCTCTGATATATGGCCGACGACCTCATTACCAACCATCCAACGACGTATTAGAACTATTGTAACTAATTGTAAACTAATTGTTTACTAAGACTCTTTTACTTTTGCATGGCGAAAACAACAATTGATTAGGGTACACCACGTATATACGCGGTGTACCCTCAAACAACTATTCGAATAATTGCCTACTGTTTTGTAGATTTGGTGTTGCCTAAATTTTAGTTCGGCAAATTCAGGTAAGCAATATGTGTGATGTGAGACGTAAGTTTCCAATTTTTTATGAAAAGTCTTTTGTGAAATAAATTTCCCTGGTCAGCAATGTGAAAAGCCACACCAAACCACCATAAAAGACAGCAAAACCACTAAAAAAAACAGTAGTTACTTCGAGCATGCAACTTATACTTTTATTTTACAGACTGCGCATTTGGTTTTTCTATAATACTATTTTATACTTTTTTAAGATCCACTCGCATGAATAAAAATCACATGCCTGACCTGACCCGTCTCAGAGACGGATCAGCTTTTTTTTATGAGTTTTTTTTCTATAACACTCTCTTATACTTTTACATCATTTTTGCTAAGTTATGAGGGGGGGGAGGGAAATGTGGTAGAATTCCATAATTTTTCTATAATTTTTCTATAATTTTTCTATAATACTTTTGCATCATTTTTTTCATTTTTTGTAATACAATTTTATACTTTTACCTCATTTTTACTAAATAATGAGCAAAAAAAAAAAAGCCCAAATATTGCTAAAATTTTTCCTGAAACCCTCATTACTATACTACTAAAAAGAAGAAAAAAATTTATTCTTAAGAATAAAACAAAGAAGAAAAAGTAGGTATGCTGAGTAAAAGAGACTTAAAAAAAGCAATATTTTTAGATTCTAAAAACCATGACATAAAAAACGATTTTTTTCCCCCATAATTAAAAAGAGATGAGGTTCTTCCAATTTCAGCCTTTCTCAAATATTATTAAACAACATTATCCAGAAAATAAAGAGTTAATTAAATAGGTTGAAAACAATCTTTCTAAGTGGAGAGAATTAACTAATGAGAAAAAAACTATAGTTTGGAATAAAGTTAAACCTTTAGTAGAAAATGCCATTCGAAAAGGTGTTAAAATTATAAAGATTAATAAAGAAAAGTTAGAAAGAGAAAAAGAAAAAGAAGAACAAAAAGAGAGAGATAGAAAATTTTATAGAGAGATTAAGAAGAGAAAACAACTGAAGAGAAAAAAAGAAAGACAATATCAAGAGAATTTAAGAATAGAGAGAGACATAAGATCATTAGATGAGGAAATAGAGCTCGAAAACACTTTATTTAAGGAAACAAGACAGATCTTAAAAGACTTAAAAAAAGTAAAACCTAAGAGTAGTGAGACATTTGAGGACATAAATCTTTGGCAAAATATTAAAGATGAGACCCTAAATAAGAGACTAAAATTAAAACGAAAAAGAATAAACTTAAGTTTAAAACTAAATCAAAAAATAAATAAAAATAAAGATAATGAAGAAAGCGAGTTTGATCATATTTTAAGAGGCGATCTAGAAAAGTATCCAAAAACATGTGAGGTTTGTTATAAGAATTCCATATTGAAAGTTCCAAAAAATTCTAGTGTAGGTAGAAAAATATGTGCAAATTGTTTTGCAGATTATGGAAAATATCAAGATAATATGATGTCAATGAAAGAACAACCAAAAAAAGCAAAAAAACCAAAGTTTATAAAATATAAGCCAACTAGAAAATATGAAAATTTTTTAGTGCCTTATGATAATGAAGTTAAAAAATTTGATAGAAAAATAGAAAAATATGGAACAAAAAGTATAAATAGGTACTTAGACACTTTAGAAAATAAGTTAAATAAAAATGATTATGACGACGCAGCAAGTAAACTTATAGAAAGTCATATAAATAGACATTTGGATAAATATGGATCTCTTAGTCGAAAATTTTTAGAGAACTTTAATACTAAAAAAAGAAAGACTTTAATCAATCTTAATTTTAAAACTAAAAAAAGAAAAACCTTAAACAACCTAAGTTCAAAAATTAGAAAAGAAAGAAAGAAAAAAATAGTAGACAACCTAAGTTCAAAAATTAGAAAAGAAAGAAAGAAAAAAATAGTAGATAAATTAAGTTCAAAAATTAGAAATAAAAATTCCACACTTAATGAGCCTGTTAAAAATATAGGGGTAAAAGTCTTAAAACCCTTACAAGAAAAGAAACCAGAAACTTTACCTATTCCTCCTCCAAGAACGAAAAAAGTTATTAAAGAAAAGTTAAATGAATGGTATAATTGGTTAGTAAATTATGTGCCTGAGAGTGTTAGAAAAGAAGCTTCAGATACTTATGAAAATTTTAAAAATAATATCATGGGAATGCTTAGAAGGAAAACTCCAGTTATTAAAGAATGGGAGACTGCACTTAAAGGTAGAGCAAGAACTTTTCGTATAGAAGGAGAACCAAAATATGGTCCTTATTCATTCCTAAACTATATAAAAAATACGGTACTTGTTTTTCTTAAGAGTATTAAAAATGAGAAAGTAGAACTATTAATTCACATGGCAAGATATAAACCTCTTAAAGGTTCTTCTTATATTCCTTTACCTCCTAAGCATAAGAAAGCTTTAATAAATCCTAAAAATGATTTTATAGAAGAGAACAATACAGACCAACAATGTTTTAAGTGGGCTATAACTATAGCTTTGAGTAAGACATTAAGTAAGAATCCAGGAAGAATAACAAAATAAATTAAAAAAGAATCAGAAATATTCAACTGGAGAGGCATCCGTTTTCCTACTCCTATAGAAGATATTAATAAGTTTGAAAATAATAAACTTTATATAAATTTATTTGGTTTTGATAAGGAAGATGGAATTTTTCCAATGAGGCGTATTTATGAGAATCCAGATATTAGACTTTTACTATTAGAAAACAAGCATTATGTAGTTATTAAAAATATGTGTAGATTGATAAAATCTCAAGTAACTAAAAGAAAAAAAAAAGTTTATGTATGTGATTATTGTCTTCAACATTTTGGAAGAGAAGATCTCCTAAGTAAGCATAAGAATTTTTGCAGACTTCATACACAATGTAGGACTGTTTTTCCAGAAAAGGATTCTTTTTTAGAGTTTAAAAATTATGAGCGTACAACAAAAGTTCCATTTATCATATATGCAGATTTTGAGTGCTTTGTAAAACCTATAAGAAAACATTTAGGGAAGAATACTACACAATATCAAAAACATATTCCGAGCGGTTTTTGTTACTTAATAAAATGTTTTAATGATTCTATATTTCCTCCAAAACTAGTTCATTATACGATAAAAAATAAGAATGAAGACATTTCTAAAGTATTTGTAAATATGTTAAAAGAAGAAGTAAAAACACTTTACCATAAATTTAAGTTTCCAAGAAAACCTGTCTTAGAAGAAAAAGATATTCAAGATTTTATTAAAACGGAGTATTGTTATGTTTGTATAGAAAAATTTGGAATAATAAAAAACTTAGAAAAAGTTCTAGATCATTGTCATTATACAGGAAAATATAGAGGAGCAGCTCATAATAGATGTAATTTAAGAATGAGAAAGCCTAAATTTATTCCTGTTATATTTCATAACCTAGAAGGTTATGATTCTCACTTATTTATAAAAGCATTAGCAGATATAAAAGGTAAGATAAATTGTATTCCAAAGAATGAGGAAAACTATATAAGTTTTATGAAAGATATTGAAGTAGATAAATTTACTAAGAATAAGAAAATATTTAAGGTTATAAGACAATTAAGATTTATAGATAGTTTTAAGTTTATGAGTTCTAGTTTAGAAAATTTAGTCAAAAATTTGGAAAAAGAAGACTTAAGGAACTTAAGATATTATTTTCCAGAACATTTTGAATTATTGTCTAGAAAAGGTGTTTATCCGTATGATTATATGGATTCATTGGAAAAATTATCAGAGTCTTCTTTACCTAAGAAAGAAGATTTCTATTCAAAATTAAATGATGAGTCTATTTCAGATGAGGACTACTCCCATGTAAGAAATATTTGGGAAAAATTTAATATGAAAAATATGGAAGATTATCATGATCTCTACTTAAAAACAGATGTAATATTATTATGGAATGTTTTTGAGAAATTTAGAAAAATTTGTAAGAAAAATTATAACTTAGATCCCTCATGGTATTTTACATCTCCTGGATTAGCATGGGATGCCGCCTTAAAATTAACTAAAGTAAGATTAGAGCTTTTATTTCAACAAGATATGCATTTAATGATAGAAAAAGGAATAAGAGGAGGTATTTCTATGATTACAAAAAGATATGCAACTGCTAGTAATAAGTATCTTTGTTCCCTTTATGATCCTAAAAAACCCTCTACTTATATTCCTTATTTAGATGCTAATAATTTATATGGATGGAGTATGATGCAAAAACTTCCTTCTCACGACTTTAAATGGGAAAAAATAAGCTCCTTAGAATCCTTAGATAAGGATAGAGGATATATTTTAGAAGTAGATTTAGATTATCCTAAAGAACTTCATGATCCTCATAATGATTTTCCTTTAGCTCCTGAGAAAATTGTTACTCCATTAGATGAGAATATTACTACGGAAAAATTAATTCCAACTTTAGGCTCTAAAAAGAATTATGCAATACATTATGAAATACTAAGAAATTATTTAAAAAAAGGACTAATATTAACAAGAATACATAGAGCTATAAGTTTTAAAGAATCTAAGTGGTTAAGATCTTATATAGAACTTAATACAAATCTTAGAACTTTTGCTAAAAATAAATTTGAAAAAGACTTTTTTAAGCTAATGAGTAATTCTGTGTTTCGAAAAACGATGGAGAATGTAAGAAATAGACAAAATGTTATTCTTACTTCTTCACCAGAAGAGTTTGAGAAACTAGTTAAGAAAGTTAACTTTAAAAAATTTACTAGATTTTCAGAAAATTTCTTAGCAGTTCATATGTTTAAATCAAAAGTAATTCTATCTAAACCTTCTTATGTTGGAATGAGTATTTTAGATATTAGTAAGTCTCTTATGTATAATTTCCATTATGATTATATAAAAGAGAAATATAAGGACAAAGTAAAATTACTCTTTACAGATACAGATTCTTTATGTTATGAAATTCAAACTGAAGACTTCTACAAAGACATCTCCCCAGATCTTAATGAATATTTTGATACTTCTGAAATAATAACAGATAATCCTTATATTAGAAAAGGATTAAACAAAAAAGTTCCAGGAATATTCAAAGATGAATGTGGAGGAAAACAAATTATAAAATTTGTAGGACTTCGTGCAAAATTATATGCTTATGAAAAAGAAGATGATAAAGAGGAAACCAAATGTAAAGGAATAAAAAAAGTTGTAAAGAATAAAACTTTAACTATAGAAGATTATAAGAAATGCTTATTTTCCAACACAGAAGTTATGAGATCTATGAATATTATAAGAAATAGAAAACATGAACTCTTTTCTGAGACTGTAGAAAAAATAGCCTTAAGTGCTAATGATGATAAAAGAATAATATTACCAGATAAAATAAATACCTTAGCTTATGAACATTATAAAGCAAAAGAATGAGAAAAACCTAATGCACAGTCTGTGAGAGAAAAGTATAAGATAAGACACTTAAAAAAAATGTATAACTTTCTTAAAAGAGTTATACATTTTAAACTAGTCTTTATATTATTTTTCCTATTATCCATCCTCCTATTATTCCTGAGATTCCCATGATGATATGTTGGTATTCATCCATTTCTTTACTAGGTTTATCATAGTCTTCTAGTCTTGGTTCTGGAGTCCATTCGAGTCTAGTTTGATCTAATATTTTTTTAAGTTGTTCTAAGTTCTTATTTGTCGTGTTGATGTTTTTATTCGCATCTGATAGTTCTTGACGTAAACGTGCTTCTTTATTTTTTCGAGCTACTTCTTTTTCATACCAAGCTTCTTTATCTCGAGCTAATTTTTCCATGGCCAGGTTATGTCTATTCATTTCTGCTTCGTATCCATTATGATTAAGTTTAGAAAATAAAAATCCAGCTCCAGCAAAAGCAAATGCATTGAAGAGTCCTCCAGCTACCATAGAAGCCATTTATTTATTTATCGATTTTTTCTGGAATAATTTTCTTATCTTCGAGATATTTTACTAAGACGGATCCTAACATAACAGCTCCAGCAAGTTTTAAGGTGCCTTGAATACTTTGAGGAGTAGCTAGTATTTCTCCTAAAACTTTCTTACTTACCATAGAGACTCCAACAGCAGACAAAGTTAAGATTCCAGCATTATAAATTTGATTTACATAATTCTTCCTGGTTTGCTCACTCATTTATTATATATAAAAAAAAATATTATTATTTTTAATCAAAATTATCCAAAACTCTTTTGTCATTTTTTGACTCTCTACGGTCGTTACTCGCTTCGCTCGTTTCTTCTATTTTTTCTTCTTTAAATACTTGTTTTTTATTTTTATAAAATAAGTAATAAACTGTTGATATTCCAAGTAAAGAAACTAAGATAATTGATAAAGCGCTGTTTAAAATACTAAAAGAAACAAGTCTCTCATTATTTTTCTCCTGTTTTTCATGAGCTCTTTTTTTTCTTTCTTTGGCTTCTCTAGAAATTTGAGCAAGTCTTTTTCCAGCTTCTACTTTTTGCGGATCTTTCTCTTTCTTTTGCATGGTAAGCGACAAAGTCGCCGGAGAGCTAGCATCATTTTTTAACTCAGTTTGTTTATTTTCCTTTTCCATTTATTATAAGAAAAAATGTTTTACTTAAAACTTGCTCAAAAATCGGCCAAGCAAATTTTAAGTAAAAATGAGCACATTTCAAGTAAATATATTTTACTTAAAACTTGCTCAAAAATCGGCCAAGCAAATTTTAAGTAAAAATGAGCACATTTCAAGTAAAAATACTCTACTTAAAACTTGCTCAAAAATCGGCCAAGCAAATTTTAAGTAAAAATGAGCAAGTTTCAAGTAAATTTTAAGTAATTTTAGTTTTATTATTACGCAAAAGCGCTTTCTTTAGCTTTCCACGTAAATATAAAGTTCCGACTCGTTTCTAATAGTAGTTAAGTTTGTTTGACGATAGGTTATGTAAAATACGTGAATGTCATCCACGTTATGAACAAAATAAGATAATCTAAACTCGTTGTTTAGTTCTAAGATATAAGAGTTCTCGGTTTTTTTCAAGTTGAGAAAGTCCTTTTTAAACACGTTAAAGGAAGTCTTAACACCGTCTTTTTTTATGAAATTAATTTCATATTCCATACTAAGGTTTGTAAGCGTATCATCTATGTCAAAAACGTGGTAAAGTAAATGGACTTTCGTGTTTTGATTCAACTTGGGAGGTATGATAAACCTTTGAGGATATCCAGAACGATTACTAGAAGGTCTTGTCCAACTGAGCTGATCTAAACTAGGAAAAAGCATCGTAAACATAAAATAATTTCTTAAACCAGCTATATCATTTTTTAGCTCGAGTTTTACGTCTCTTATTTTCGTCATGTTACTGGTTGCGTGAGATTTGACCTCTTTTCCTAAGGTTTTGTTCGTGGTAATATTGGTTTTATTAATTATGGCTAATTTACGAATTGTATCTATAAGTTTTTCATGATCATTTACCTTCGAGTTGGTTGTAGAAATATCCGTATGATTAACCAAGATATTTGTTTCGTTTCTATTGCTTCTTACTTCATTGTCTTTACTTCTTGTTTTATTATTAATTTGAGACTCGAAAATAGTATTTTTTTCTTGTAGTTCTTTTATTTCTTTTAAACCAGATTTTTTTTCTTTTTCGAATCCAAAATACATTGCCATTTATTATATGATATATTTTGAAACGAGTATTCCAGCAATTAACATTACACCTGCTACTTCAAAAAGATAAGAAACATCCTTCTCTTCAGGAACTTCTTTAATCTCTTTTTTAAAGCTAGTTTTTTCCGGAATGGAGCTTTGCTCCTGTCCCGCACTTTTTTCTGGCCTTATATAATTTAAACTAACGTTTTCTCCAAATTTCATGTCACCCGTAGCTATCGTTAGAATATTATTAAAACCTGGAATAGGCTTTTCTAAAATAATCATCTTAGAAGGAACTAAAATAATACCTGGACTAATTGCCATATTTAGAACCACATTTGTACTAGATATTGCTCTTCTCATATTTGAAATGAGTATCGTAGTATCGTCTTGAGTAATAGTAGCTTCTACTAATTTTCTAAACACGTTTTGAGTTTGTGAGGATTTTGCTCCTTGATTTACGATACTCCATCTCGTATTAGCTTGAGCTCCTAAAACACAATAAACGTAACTTTCTATAGATTCTTGAAATAACAATTGTCCTTGAGTCGTAAGACCATTAGAAGTATAAGCCATAAAACTAGCCCAGTCATGGTCAGAAAGTTCTTTTGCACCAGGAATTCTATAGTAATTTCCATCCAAGTCTGTATCGGTGGAATCTACCTTAATATTTTTGATGGGAATATGTTTTTTAACACCTTCGGTTTTGTAATCTTTTAAAAGCTCTGGATGTCTCATAAATTTTCTCGTTTGATAATAAAGATGATATCTAGCTAAGGATCTTATAATAGGATGAGCTTGTAGGTCTCTTAGATTTTGTAGACTAATACCACAAATAAAACTCGCGATGTACATTCCACATAACATAGCAAAGTAAGGCTCTTCCATAACATCAAACTTTACTTTTCTTATGTCTGATAGATCTTGATCCATTTTTTTACCATCAGACCATTTTTCTTTTATGGGTGGTAATCGAGCTAGAAAAAAGTCTTTATCACTCACATACATTTTAAAGTTTTCTAAGGGTTCTTCTAGTTTCATAGGTCTTTGAAATTTTGTGTCAATAATAGGATGTTGTCCCCATCCTTGTCTTTTTGGACTATTAGGATAAATTAAGTAAGAAGACTCAGGAATCTCTCCTGCAACAAACCATATTTCTGGCCAAGGCATAGCTATAGCTAAAGATTCTTGCCATTTTTTATTGTTGAAAAGCATATGTTCCTATTTCGTAACGATAATTAGAAAGCTTATAAGGTTTATAATAAACATGATCAATTAATTTAAGATCTCTAGAAACACTAGCTTCAAAATAAAACTTTGACATATCAGCATGTGGATATTTTTTTAAGAATCTTTTTTTAGCCTCAGATCTATCCCAAGTTTTTATAAGCGCCATGGCTTTATCATAATCCTTCCCATAATATTTCTTAAACATAGGAACAATTTGTGGATATAATCTATCAGATCCAACATTCATTTATTTATTTAACTATTTTTTTTCTTTAAAATAAATGGATAAACTAACTGTGTTTATAGAAAATAATTCTAAGGAAATATTGCTCGATAGAAATATTAAGATAGATCGATTATTCGTGAAAACAGTTAATATTTTTTGGGACTTTAAAAATATAAAAAACAAATATAAAATTATCAAAGTAGGAAGTAAAGACATAGTTTTAGACGAGGGTTATTGTACCTTCGAAGACATCCGTGAAACATTAGCTTCTGAAGGACCTCAGTTTTCTATCACACGAGATCATCATATTCAAATTTTTCATAAAACGGAGAATAAACAGTTATATCATTTTGGAAAGCTTTTAGGATTTTCTTTTAATAAAAAAATTCCTGCTAATACCTGGACAAAAAGTGAAAATATCGCAGATATTAATCTCGGATTAAGTTATTTTACCGTTCATTGTGATATCGTAGAGCGCACTAGAAATTTTGATATGGATGGGAAATTGTCTTCTGCTATCGTGACTTTACCTATTACGACGGAACAAAAATTATCTGGATCTGTAACTCGATATAAAGATATAGAAAGTTCTTTACAAGTACAAGAAGGAATTTAAAACAAGCTCGTTTTTTTGGAGAAGCTCAAATAAAGCCGAAGGCCACGTACGATCTATTTTAATGGAAATATATCTTAGTTAAATCGTATAAAAAATTACGTAAACAAAAAGTATAAGACAGAAGAAAAAAACCTAATAAGCAAGGGGGTACCAAATCGGTACCCCCTTTAAAATGCGCAGTCTGTGAGAGAAAAGTATAAGACAGAAGAGAAAAACCTAATAAGCAAGGGGGTACCAAATCGGCACCTCCTTTAAAATGCGCAGTCTGTGAGAGAAAAGTATAGGACAGAAGAGAAAAAGCTAATAAACAAGGGGGCCCTGATTTAGGGCCTGCCCTGATTTTTTGATTTTTCGCTTACAATAAATGAGTGAAAAAAATGCCAAAGGTCCTGTAAGTGCTTTCAAAAATGAACAAGAATTAAGAAATCTTTATTATGATCGTAAATCTGGTTATAAAGGTGTAGAATCTCTTTATAGAAAAGCTTTAGAGGATGGTCTACTTATTACTAGAAAACAAGTAAGAAGCTGGTTAAAAACGCAAGATACTTACACGAGATATAAAAAAATTAACAAGTCTTATAAAACTCAAAAAACGTTTGTGAAAAATCTTGGGGAACAATTTCAATTAGATCTAGTAGATATGAGTAAACTTAGATATAAAAATAATTCTTATAATTGGATCTTAACTGGGATAGAGGTTTTATCTAGATTTGCTTTTGCCATTCCTGTAAAAAAGAAAGACACACAACATATGACACAAGCTGTAAGTAAATTATTAAGTGAACTTAAAGCTAGATTCTCATGTTTTCCTGAAAAAATACAATTTGATGAAGGAAAAGAATTTTACAATGTAGGGGTGAAAAGCCTATTAGAAAAACATAACATAGCTTATTTTTCTACATATTTTGATAAAAAAGCTGCAATCGTAGAAAGATTTAATAGAAGTTTAAAAACGATGATGTGGAAATATTTCTATTCTAAAGGTACCTATAATTGGATAGATGTCTTACCTGATTTTGTTTATAACTATAATCATACTAAACATAGTACTATTTTAATGAAACCTGCAGACGTGAATGAAAACAACTCAGATCAGGTTTGGAACACTCTATATGGACATTGGACAGGACAATATCCGCTGCCGCGTTATAAAATAGGAGAGCGCGTGCGAGTAAGTAAATATAAGAATTTTTTCGAAAAAGGATATGAAGCTAATTTTACAGAAGAAATTTTCGAAATTTTTAAAATCTTTAGAGGAGACCCCACCATGTATGAAATAAAGGAAGCGAATGAAGAGAGCTCAGATAATGAACCTATTTTAGGAAAATTTTATGAGGAAGAATTATCTCCTATAGATAAGAAAGATGATATGTATAAAGTTGAAAAAGTCTTAAAAACAAGAGGAAACATGGCTTTAGTAATATGGTTAGGATATGATCAAAAACATAATTCTTGGATAAAGAAAACAGACATAAGAAACCTTTAAATAAATGGAAAACGAGTTTAGCGATTTTGACTATGATAATTTTGCAAAAGAAAGAGAAGAAATAGAAACGAATAAATATGATAGGGAAAAATATGAAAACGTAGACGATAATATGGAAAGAGATGATATGAATGACTTGTTGGAAGATGATAGAAATGAAGAAGAAACTACTCTCATGGAACCTGAAATGAGTGATGAACCAGATCTAGAATGGGATAAAATTGATGATGAAATTGATCTAGATAGTATCCCTAATCCACAGAAAGATTTAGCTGATCAAAGAAGAATTGAGACTTATGAAAAGAAAAATTTTTTAATGAATTTTTTAGAGCATAATGTTGTTAAAAGAGATGGGGTGAATTCTAAGGAACTCGTAGAAAAGTTCAACGTGAGGTTAGATAAAAAAGGAAAAGTCATAGGAGGAAAATTTGAAAATAAGAATATTATAGTTTTAGTGAATGGAAAGTTTTTCTATTCGAGAAATAAGAACTTACAAGAATCTATTAACAGATTTAAAGAACTATCTAGAAAAGCACGTGCTGAACATTATGGAACATTTTCAGCACAAGTCGAAGAAAATATAGCCTTGCAAGATATGGATAGTAATAGATTAGAAGAAATAACATCACAAGTAAGTAAGGACTCATTAGAAAGTTTAAATGACAATTTAGAGTCCTATATTGATAGTCTAGAAACCACGGTGAAAGACATCTCCTTTAGAAATGATGAACCATCACCACATGAATTACTTAGAACTATAAAAGGATACTTAGACATGCCTGAATCTCAAACTGTAGAAGAAAAACTAGAAAATCTAGAAAACGAAGCTGATCATTGGAGGTTAAAAAAAATTACAAGAAACAGACCCAGAAAAAGAAGCTGTATATGACACCTTAGAAAAAATTGCAAGACTTAGTGCAGATAAAATAAGACTAGAAAATAATATGAGAGTCGAAGAATCAGAAACTCGAGACATCATAGAAAAAGAAACAGAACTCAATGATCTAAATTGTTTTGAGAAATTTAAGAAATTTGCAAGAGAAAATCTATTAGGTTTAAGTGGTGTGGCTACTGCTATAGGAGGAATTATAACCACTGTGTTAATAAGTGCAAGATCAGCTGTAAAAAAAGGAGCTCAAGCTACGAGTAGATTCGCAAAAGCCTTAGCAAAAATAGGGAAAGAATTAGGTCCTATAGCCTCTACGGTGTTTAATATTCTTAGTGGAATTATAAAAATGGGCGCAAAAGGAGTAAGTTTCTTAGCTCAAAACTTATGGATACTCGCTTTAGCTTTAACTTGGTTTGTTTATGATATGTACAAAAATAAGAGATAATTTTTTAAGACATTTTTTTATGTATAATAAATGAGTACTATATTTCTGAACTTAAACCAGATTTTAGAAAACATAAGATGAGTGATATAAAGGGAAATAGATCTAAACACACGATTACTTTTAATCCTAATAAGGC
>JAOBYK011123085.1:0-23022 GCA_025434845.1 Phenganax subtilis | reverse complement strand
ATACCGATACCAATATTTTTATTTTAGTGCCGATACACCGATACCGATTCGCCGATATGGATATCGGTGCATCACTAGTTGTAAGTGTGCAGTCATGCAGCGTTAGCAACAGTAAAAAGAATACCCAGATCGTCATGATGGCAACATCCGCAAAACAGTAAAACCAGTTTATTTTATCTCAGCGCCGACTTACTTTCTCATATGTATAGCCCTTGTAGGAATAACTAAATAAATGAGAATATCATATCATCTTATGGGGTAAAATATGCAGATGATTCATAATTTGAACACCAATCAAAGTCTCCTCTGTAAAATATTTTTAGTGTTGTGGTGATACCTGATTTCCATGAATAAAAAGTTCACGCACTCACTAAAGAATGAATACAGTATAGACTTCTTCTGAGTACGAGTTACGTACTTTAACAACCATAAAATTCAACTCGAAGGCAAGGTCGCCTATACCAAGATTTCGGATATATTCTCACATATCTCGCATAAATTGGCGGATACAAAGCATTAAACTGCACAGAAAATCCATCCCAGTTGCCAGGTAAGCTCTGCAACGAAAAAGAATGGACAATTCCCATTATAGACTATAGTTTGATTTAGTTAAATCCATCACCACAGATGGAAAGAGCATCTTAACTTTAGTAAAATTACTAAGTGTAGTTGCATAGTATTGTAAAATGCGAAAAATATAGTCCTGCGAAGTTGGTAAAAAATTTTGTATATTTTTGTATTACATGCAAAAATTGCTACCATATTTGAGCCGGAAATGGTAGCGATTTCCGCATGAAATATAAAAATAGACGAACTGAGCAAACCTCGCCGGAACCAAACTTTGCATTTTTACTCAGTTTTGCTCATTCTTGCTGTGGTAATAGATTCTCTGCTTTTTGTCCAATTCAAGATTTGGTCTATTATGCAAATTGTCCATTGCATTTGGAGTTTGATTGCTGAAAACAAAGAACTGCACAAATTCATGCAGAGTGATTCGGACACATTTTGAAAAACACTTTCGCAGTGATGTGGGCAATTCTGAATAAATATTGTTACTGTTATTGACTGACTGATGGAGTGATTCATTGGATAGGCAATTTCAACTTAAATTATTCTAGCAGCTACATTTTTAAGCCCCGGTCAAAAAAGGACAAGCAAACTGCTTAAAGAAAAATAGATATTTCATTGAGCTTTAGATGAGCAAAAAAGAAGCCTTTCTGAGTTTTTTCTATTACGTTCTGCCCAGCATCATACACTTAACAACTTTGGAAAAGTACTCTCATTTTCGTTTGACCGAGGCGTTACTTGCAAAACCTATAAAAATTCTGGCTCAGCATTATTCGAATTCATTACTTAGCCACAGTTATTCAGTCAGGAATGATGTTTCTTTCAGAAAATCGGAAAAGTTATCAACAACACGGCAACATGCAGAAAAACAATTCTACAAATTGAAATAAGCCTATTCTGGTTTACCTTAGTTCTGCCGTATGCTCGAACCGAGGAAATGTAGGAATACCAGCTCTCCCAAGAGTATTTTCTATACTTCAAGTCATAACTTGATGCAAATCCCTCATCTAGCCATCCATCATAACCTTGAGTCGCAATTCCATTCAATCTGACCCGTCGACCAAGATCAATCTGCAACATTTGTGCCAAATTTTATACAGCAAATTCGCAAAATCACATTTTATAACATTTGAAAATCGGCGTCGTGGAAAATTAGTCTCACTAATAAAATTAATGATACGAAATGGAAATCTCACACTTGTTAGCGAAAACTTATATCGATCAAGAGGCTCCCACTGACAAGTGAAATGGTCTCATGCAGGAAAAAAGAAACTCTATATAGTGCTACAGCGACTGGAATAGAGTAGAACTCGTCGCCGTCCTGTTTTCACGCGATAAATATGTATTCATCTCACACACTTGAACGAAAAAGAAGAAATATTGAAAATTAAAATTTGGGAGGAAAGAAAAATGTTGTAGTCGCACTCGTAGTCAAATCTACAACACTCTTTTCCTATGAATTGATTAAATAGAAAAAGACTGAAACAAGAAGTTGGATACCATCTGAGGGCGTGGGTTCATATCCTGCGATGGATAGTCATTTCTTCCAAGTGTTTCATGACCAAGCTATCACCATGAGAGACTTGCCAAATGGAAGGAGTTTTCACCTTTAAACAAGCCTATAAGTACTAGTAAAAGTCACTTACCTCAAGCCATGTTGACATATTCCCGAAGTTATATTTTGGACACCATGCACCCATGCCATCTGAAGAAGGCGCCAGATGCAGCCTAGCTTGACTTGGTTTGAATAAAGATGAATAACTACTCGCTCTCATTGCAATGTTTGGTATAATCTTTGGATCTTGTAGTCCAAGTTCAGTCATGCAACTTGAACTGGCTGTAGTGACTGAACATTTATAAAGAGTATTCAACTGATACTTATCAACGGGAGATAGTTTTCCCGTTTCGCCAAGTTTTATATGAGCACCTGCTCTTGCACTGATTGTGGTCAAGTTGGGAGATTTGGCAAATGCGTTGCGGGGTAGATGCATGATGGAAGTGATATCATACGGTGAGTTGAGCCGGTCAATGTCACCATGGGAATATTTGCGGAAATTGTGAGCATCATCTAAAACAACGTTTTACAACACATGATACACTAATTGACCCTTTTGTGCAAAATGTACAATGCGGTACTTTACACAGGCAAACTCCACCCTCACGAGAAAAGTCAACGGCTTCTTCTGTCACAGCCGTTTTGGCCGCACGGGCGCAAGCGTGCACTTTCCATTATACACATCATTATGCCCTATAGCTGTCGATTTGCTACAACCATGGCTACAACGCACGCTGTAAATGATCGACTATTTCTTTGTTCTAAAGTCATTAGTTACGCTCTGGTGCTCACCAAACAAAGAGATACGCTACGTTACGCTACGATACGGGCGAAGTGGCTCGTTTTCCACTACGAGAACGTGTTCGCGCGAAAAATAAATCAGGCAACGTGATTGGCTCGCTTTCGACTTTTCGCGGCAAATATTTTGCTAGCGAATCACGTTGCTGGATTTATTTTTCGCTCGATGCGTGTAAACGAAAACTTCTTAATTCGTCAAATTTGTTTATAAATGCACGCTTTGGCTGCGCGGGAAAGCAGCCACAATGGAAAATGACCTTTAAAGACGTACCTGGTTCAATATTTTTGTCATAGACAATAACATAAGAATCTCTATCAGTCCTAGAACTAGTATGAAAGAAACCCAACGTGTGGACCATTTCATGTAAAGCTGTGCCCACAGATTCACAACCAGTACCCAAAGATATCCACTGTTTTCCAAGCTGTCTCCCCACGTATGACCAACACCTAGGAAAGCAGAAAAACTATGCAAGTGTTTCGCCCCCGAGTTACACTATTTGACGATCCTAACTAAAATTCGGCCACATTCCAACCCATTAGAACCGAGATTGTTAATTCATGCCGAAACACATAAAAGTAAACATATAATTGGCACTTTCGCTCCGCCAGCCTTTAAACAAGTTAGTTCATTTTGTTAATTTTCAAGATTCAAGCGAAGCTGTAAAGCAAATTAAATACTCTTCTCTCGAGAATTGTTTCAAACTTCCAACGTATCCTCAATATTTGATGTTACGAAATGCAAATTATCATTACCATGTTTCAAATTTGGCTACCACTTCCTGATGACCAAGGTGTAATATCATTATTAGGTTCTACACAGTGGTTCTACATGAGACGTGCTAGCGCGGTTAACCGGGCTGAGTTTTGTCACGAAATTCATTTCCTGGTCATTAACAAAGTATTTGAATTAACTTCGGGGCAGGCTTGCGCCTAGTACATTCAGAGGCCGGTAGTATAAAAGAGTTTTCAAAGTTAACTGTAGTTAAGTACGAATATCAACCAACCAGAATCGCCTATTCAAGATTTAACTGCTTTTTGAAGTACAACATCGTAGTGAAAACGTAGTTAAAAGTTTTGTGCAACCGGCCCCTGAATGTTATTTCGAATTCTTATTTTACACAAGCTTTGAAGTGGCAATAAGATGCGAAAGAAACGAGTAATCCCGATTAACTGGGCTAGCCCAGGTCATAAGATTGTTTTACTTAGCATGTTGAAATATTGGAAGAGACAGGCAAAGCCAGAATTCCCAGATCGGACATGCTGGTAAACAAAGTTAAAGGCTTAGCATAAGCAGTTGATTTATAACTAGTCCACCGTAATCTTTGTCAAGAAAGACTGAAGAGACTACAGAAAATTTCTATATATGATGAATTCGACCAAAACGCGAAAAAAGAATGCAATAATGACTTCTCGAAAAGAGCGAGAAAAGAGGACGCCTCAACATCTTCCGTGCATCTGTTTTGGAAGTTCACAGTATAGAATTGCCCCATTTTATGATGAAACCAAACAGAGATCACATACGAAGAAACATGCTCGCAAATCTCAGCACTTTCGTTTTGGAAAACCAACAATCGGAGAACTTGATTTATCTGGTGAAACTGGTGATAAACGTAACACAGAGAAAACTGAAACAACCAAGGATTCAAGCAGTTTATTACTATTATGTGAAAAGATTGGACAGATTAACATGCTGCGAAAGAGTAGTGGTACTTTCGTAGAAAATCTAGCACCTGTCAGATTCAATATTCCTTCATTTCCGGCAAGAGAGGAATTTGTTTTTCGTAATCGCCATGGTCCTTCTTTTAACTCTTTGAAAAGACTTCCAAAATTGAAATATCGAGAAAGAATGATGTTAGGCAAAAACAAAAATGCTAGTTTTTTGTCGTCCGACCAGAGTGCAGAAGAAGGAACGAAGAAATTCATTAAATTACAGAATTCAGTAATTTTTAATTAGACGCGATGCAACTTTTTCTGTCACAACCACATAATGCAACTGTTGGAGTTACAACTGATGGCCATGCAAATGCTACACGAAATAATTTCGAGATAAGTTGCATGAAATCGTTAGCACTGAACTATGATTGCAGCGTGCAAACGTTTGTGAACTTGTTTGTTTTGTAGATATGATCAGGATGAAAACAACTGTGTCAAGTATAGTAATGACTATTGCCAGCAAACAAGGAATATCATCAATCAATTTAAATCCTTGTCCAAATGTGCTAGACATTTTATCAAAACTATTTGTCACTTCTAATTCCTTGTCTCAATAGGGGGAGCATGAATTGAGAAAAAGATAATTACAAAAGACTACTCTTTACCATAATCGTATATTTAGTGATACTAAATGTGAACTATAATAGAACAAAAGCAGAGAAGTATCACCATATTCTACTAGGAAACGATTTGCGACTTAATAACTATATATTAGAACTTTTTTCAAAACTGCATGAGTCTAAAGCGATGGGAAATTTTTCACGGTAATCAGGATTGTCCATGTTAGGATGTCTAATCTGAGTTATATGTTGAATTACAACTGATACATGGTAGATGGATACATGGACACACATGTAGTGATCAGCACAATGTCCAAAGTCGCGCAAAAGTATAGCAAATGAAGAATTGAACAATTGGTAGAGAAATAGTGGAGGCAAAAAATGTCATTACAAACTCATTTGGCTACAGCTATACAGCCGAGCTAAATGTGAGAATTTGTTTACTGTTTTTGTTTCTCATGTGCCCTATAGTTGCTGCTGATACTCTGAAAACGAAGTTGACAATTTAGGTGCTGCAGAACTGACTCTTATTTTAACTTTGAAAAACAACAAATAGAGTAAGAAAAACTCAGCCAACCGAAATGGAAAAACACATCTTGTGCTGAAAATTGGAACAGCAACTAAACGTCAAACATTTCATAAATAAATAAATAAAATGCTGAGAACTTTTTATTTTAGAGTTCAGCTTCATTCATGAGTTCTTACATCCATTACAATGTTTAGGTTAGGCTCGACGCTCTTTTACTACTCATTGTTGTGAATAGCATGACGTGCATGGCTATCAAGTACACACTGTCAGATAACAATATTTACTCGCATTAATTCAACAGAGCAGCTAAGTATACTTTTTACGATCACCATCAGCGCAATGCAGCCGAGAGATTCAACTGTTGTGTTGACCTGCTTCCAGTCAAATAGTAATTCTTAGATAAACACAGTTGGGTAAATGTGTGAATGCTGAGAATCCTATAAATGCTCTGGGATTTAGCCGACTGCCAAGTTGAGCGTAACACGAAGTGATATGGCAGTTTATTTTGAACAGTGTTGTCGGTGAATGTGTGGGGCACGAAGATCGATACTGTCTATGAAACTTTGAAAAGATGTTAGAAACCTTGAATACAAAATTAGACGAAGAAATAATGGACAGCTGCTTACATTGGCAATATGCAAGCATTATCTATTTAGTCAACAAAAAATTTTAAAGTAGGTTTTAACATCTTGCCACTTATCGCTGTACGTTTAGAGATGAAAAGAAGTGTCAAAAAGGCAATGAATGATTTGGTACTGATTGGAACCTGTCCTCTGATGGCATATGATACAACTGATGAATATCAACTGCCAACTCAAAAACATCTAGAATATCAAACTAACAATATAGTGCGTTCAATAAATTCCAGTTCCAGGAAATGTGGAAGCAAGAAAACCATTAAAAGAAGTAAGAAAATCTTAAGATTGTACGACATTCCAGTTGAACGTAAAATACCATCGCAAACAACCCAGAGTGTCAAGAAAAAGACGAGAGATTCGCAGGAAAATTGCTCTTTTCAAAACGAGACACTCTTCCCTTTCTGGGAACTGAAAAAGTCCAAGACTACGACGGAAAGCTACAAAGACATTCTGCCGTTTTCAAGCAGCGTAGTGAACAATTGTGCACGAAAACATAAAACTAAGAAGTGCAGCCCTCAGGCTTCAAAATCGTTGACTACTGTACAAGACTCGTGTATAACCAACGGTAAATCTTGCGTCCCACAATTAAATAAAGTGAAAAGATTGAACAAAATACGACCTTGTCACGCAAAGTTTGCTCAAGAAATTACGGTTAAGCCAGGGCTGGCACTTCAGGTAAACCCACTAATCCCTGTACAGCGATCAACAAACAATGCTGTGACTCTTCCTCCCATAGAAAACACAAGTCAACATGGCAGATCTAAATATTGGTGGAAATATTTAAATCAGAAAATTGCTAAAAAGCTATCGACACCATTACCACACTTGACTCATAAAACGTGTAAAGTTTGCCAATTGAACTCTAACCACGAAGTTGAAGTCAATGAACGACAGAAATTGAAAACAGCCAAGTTACATATTGAATTGAAAAGATTGACTGATGCTCGCAGCAAAGATTGGTCATCCTACGGGCACTACACCACAGTTCATAAATTGAAATATACAAAGCGAAGCAAGAGCTTGATAAAAAACAAAGTACCACAAATTGAAGTAGACGAGGATTATCTCAATGTTGATGTAGACAAACTTATGCAAATATATGATGACATCATAGATCACTCCAGTGGAGCTGACCGTAACGTTCAAGATGTTGAACAACCATTAGACGAACAAACTTACGCGCGTCTTCAAAGACCTGCAACAACGAAGCTTCGATCATGTTTAAACTTTACCAGCAGAAAAACTTGCTTTACCGAAAAATGTTTGATAATGGAAAACTGCAACCTTGGAAACTACAATCTTGGACAAAACTTTTGAGATCAATTTACAAAATTGGTCTTTTTTATAATATTTGCGAAATGATCTATGTAACTCCCACCCTTCCCCCATATTCAATGTCGGGTATCATAAACTGTACCTCAGAGACAAGGCAATGCAGTATACTATCAACTTTGCACAGTGGGAAGGGGGTTAACATGGCAACATACCTGGATGAAACAATGTATAAGAAAAGTTTAGAAACAATCACCCTATAAACACTTAATAGGCTCAACCAGAATTGTCCAAGATTGTAGACTATTTCAATCCCTTACTCATCTTAATCAATTTGCTTTGAAATTTAATACAATTTGCATGGTAGAGAAAGATATTTTGGTTACAAGAAGTTTTTTTGGAAACTGGAAAAGTTTTTCTGCCAACTTTAGAAACCTGTGGACAAGCCTACTGCAACATACCTTTTTCCTTTAATAAATTCTACAAAACAACTTTCATTTGCTCTTGGTTTAAATTGAATACAAGTACTTGCGTGTAGATCTCTGATAGCTTGATGTATAATCGATTGCATCAAACTCGCTGAGGAAAAAGTAATGCCATTACAATACTTCAGCAGTAGTTAAACCAATTTTAAATAAATTCTATACATCAACGTCTTTTCATCGAATGCATTTTAAAAGCATCTTACATAGTTGACTGTTGATGACATAAGGAACAACCCCACCAGGCCACAACTTTGCTGAATTTGTCACCGCGCTACGTTTTTCGGACGTATTAGTGACAATATTCCAGACTGTTTGATCAAGAACCATATCTCCTTCCAACAGATCTAAACAAAATAATAAAAATAGATTGATAGCAAGACTCATTGGACTCGTTTTTTTTTACATGCGCTATCCATCGAGCAGTGAATTTTTCAATTGTTTCTAAAATTGGACCAAAAATACTGAGACTTCCATTTTGGTAAAAGATATAAATACCAAAGAATTAAATTTGTAAATATCAACCATAATTTTATATTGTAACGATCAATGGAAACTTCTAGAAGACTACAAAAACTCACCATCCATGCGTGCAGCAGATAGCGCTATCCACCTTTCGAAAAACTGGCCCGATATATTACACGGCGAGTTTTCAGGATGGGTTGATATATGTAGAGTACAGTAGGTTAACTTAATTGATGATAAATAAGTCATGAAACTGAATTATACGTAATTACTGTACGTCGATGTGGCTCTATAGCTCAGGGCCAAGCCTGCTTCGTTGTAAGTAAGCTGGTGAAATCCATCGTGAAACTATTGCGCGCCTTCGAAAAGACATGCATCGGATATGTGCGTTATCTCTGTCTAAATTTTTACATGGTTTGCTGCAAAATTGTTGATGACCATGAATTTCATTGGTCAGTACATGACATTTTTGAAACTAAAGAGGGCGAGGAACGTGAACAAAAACACATTGTATCAATATTTCATGGAGCATTACAAAGGCAAAGCATACAAACTTTGTAGTAGTTTTCATTAAAATTAATCGTAAACAAACAATAGAATGCATGTTTAATTAAAACTAGTTTTAGAAAACACTGAAATTACTTATAATTATATGTTTAATTTTTTCCAAAACACAACATATATCTCGTACGCATTTCATATTTTTTTGAAGTTCGTTGCTAGCAAAGAAAAGTTCTTAAGTGAATTGGAGACGCACTCATGCGTTCTCACGAAATGTCAACAATAAAATTCAAAAATTTATTCAATTAATTGGACTAACGCTTTTAATTCTTTCCAATGATTGATTTAATTACTCAGTATACTGTGAAGCGTTTATAGCGCAATACATTTTAATTCAGTTCCATCGTATTATAGCTAGTTTGCACGGCCTTTGTAAAACCAATTGTATATATAAAATTATATATATATAAAAATTATATATATATATATAATTATATATATAAAAACAGGGGAACAAGAGAAAAGCAATCTTCTCTTGAAGTCAGTTAAATTTGACATCTGAGAGTAACACTCTTTTATTGCCAAACTGTTCGTGAAAGTTTGTCAGGTTTGTGTCTAGATTCGTACGACTATTTTTGATGCGCAAATATGTATTTTTTCGGCTAAAATTACTTAGTGCAACGGTCTATACACAATGGGAGACACAACATGCTTTGTATAGTTTGTTGATGAATACTGTTGTTTTTTCAACAATGAATTTTTTCACGATTTTTATTTACAAAGTTTTCCAGTATATGTCGTCTTCAATTGTAGTAAGGTTGTGTGTTCAAGGGCCCGTTTACACGGGCGATTTTGCTGCGATCTTACTCCTCTTAGCGTATGTGATCGAGTAGGTTGACTGGCGAGTCTTATCCACTCTTTCACATCGTTCAACACGAGCAAAATCGAAATGCACGTAAAAATTCCAGTTAAATAGTTAAGATTTAAGTAATAGGACTGTACTGCCAAGTCAGATTACTCACGACCACAACTACTTACCATTCTCCGTTACAATTATGCTACTCGAGGTTTGACTAGTATCTCGCTGTTCAGTAGCTGGTGCGGCTTGCCCAGGATTGGTGGCTTGAAGTAGCAATAACAACAGAAAGTGAATCTTACGAGACATCCTGAAGTTTAGTGTCTCTTAGCGAGGAAGCTTCCATGAAGTAGCAACCAGTTAGCTGCTTGAAGAAAATGGATTGCTATATCGCAGCTGAGTAATCACATCACATATGGCAGTTGCGCAAAAGATAAACATTGTTGTACACCCTTTGACGAAAAATATAACAGAACATCAATTTCAAGATTGCAATTTATAACAAACAATCCAACGTGCGCAAGGCAAACCACGTCAGCCACACAAAATACACCCACGCAATATCCTAGTTTCCTTAACTTAGTACAGGCAGTGGACTTTTCGCTGGCCACTGCCCTGACTTTAGTTATCACTCGGAAATAAAACATGTATGTATCTTTTTCCAACCTCCTCGGCCGATATTTACCGTACAGAATATTTCGGATATGAACTACGCTTCACTACCGATGCCGGCAAGCTCATTTCTGCGATTACAACCGAATGATGTTCGTTTATCTAAAGTGACAACTTTTACCCAAGGCCACGAATCGAAAACAAAAGTCGCGAGAATATCGCCAACCGTCGGCGGCTGAATAACAAATGGGCTTCATACAACCGCTATACAATCAGAATGGTCAATAACCGGGTAGATGATTCACATCATGGTTGGTGGTGGTAGTCGAACCCGTATTTCTTCTACTAAAGAAGTGTTCTGCAGAGTGCAGAGCAGGACCGGGACGGACAAGAAATTTTGCTCTATCTTGTGACATTCGAGCCAGGCAAACTAACGACTTTTAACCCAAAGAAAACTTTTTATTCCATTCCTATCTTGCGAACAATATTTCCAAGTAGAAACTAGTCTTTACTGGCTTTATTGTCTGGGTTCGATGATGACTAAAATCATTTCTAACGAGTGGAAATCATTCTTTTTCTTCATTGATCACCGAGAAGAGTTAGGAGAACATCGTTAATACATTGTGCTATACGAAAACTGATATGAAACCGATTTCACACCGATGATTGGGTAACTAAACTTGCCATGACTAATCATTAGTTTATAGGAAACATCAAGATAAACCGTTGATAGAAGTCTAATTTTATTTCGAGTACAGGAGCCTCTGCAGTATATCCGATTGTTCCAAACCTTTGCAACTTAACCCCTCATGGAGAATTGTCCAAGTGTTCACCGCATGCATGAGGAATAAAATCGCATGGCGTTAAACAGGGCAATTGAAACATAAGCTGCACAAACTAGAGCGCCAAAGTAAAGGGTTGTAAATCCTTCACTCCAAAACATATGGTAAAGATATCTATTTCCCTAACTGCCCCTACCAAGTTCGGGGATTGTAAAAATCTGTCATTCAGCCAACTCCGTTTGTTTGACTGTAAAACATGATGCGTTCGCAAAGCACCTTGGGCTGTTTAAAAATTGCCGTTTCTAGGATCAAACGAGAACCGACGAGGTTTCTAAGGGGAGTTTTGTTCGAGCGCCAAATAGGAGCCGTTAGTGCAGTTGAAACTTCACACTTGTCCACTACATCAATAAAATCCCCATAAAAACACCCGTATTTTTAATGCCTAACTCCCTTCTGTTTGATTTGGGCTATTACAAAACATCTTCTGTTTGGTGAAATGGGCTTTCCCGTTTAAATACAAAGTTCGACGAAAAAAATGGAGTACATCCCGACGGCCTTTCTTGTTCTTCCGCCACATTTCGCATATGAAATTCAACTGCCAACTGTAACTCCAACGTGTTTCGTGAACGCATCATGTTTTACATTCCAACGGATTCGGCTGTATTTGCGCCATTCAAAGACGATTTGAAACGTATTTTCGTAAGGAAAAGTTTATCTTTGCAGATCTATAGGACAGGCAGAGGACAGGTGATCAAAATCACCGGAAATGACATAATGAAATTTGTAAGTATGTTTTCGTTTGTTGACTCAAAAACATCATGGTGGAAGACGGAGTCTAGTTAAAATCGACTGTTTAGCGTTTGCAACCACTTTTAAGACAGACTGCCCGTTTTCCATCGAGCCCCTCGGCACGGTGGAAAATACGGAATGTCATTTCCGGTAATTTTGACAGCCTGTAAAATGGAGATCAAATTTTTGAAACGGAAATATTTTGCAAATCTTCTTGAAATAATTCAAATATTATTAATATGTTCGATGCCAGACCTTGATATAGGCAATTTAATTAAAGGTTTGCTTCACTTTATGTCGCACTGTCATGTAGGAATTCTCCCTGGCGCTGGACGCAAGGGGCGTATCACTCGAAAAATAGCGTACGAGATTTTTTCACAAATCTCAAGAATTTATTTACAGATCTTGAGATTTTTTTAAAAAGTTGAGTATTTCAAAACTTTTTTAAGATTTCAAGAGATTTTTCATGATTTTCCAAGATTTATTGTATTTTTTGAGATTTTTGTGATGTTGGAAATATAAAGATTGTAAGATTCTCGTGATTTTAAAGCTTTGGTAGAGATTTCTAAAGATTTTTGACATTGTTTCAAAGATTTTTGCGAAGGTGTACGAGATTTTTGTGAGTGATACGCCCCCTCGGTTGGATGAGTACATAAAATCGTCTGGCACTAAGCCGGAAAAGTTATATTTTTTAAACAGCGCCCTGCAAAGGTTGGCTCAGCATTAATTTTAACCATCTTTAATTTTTTATAAGATAACCCCGAATAAAAATAAAACAGGGCAAAAATCAAGCTATTCTAGTCATAATTCATAAATGGTCTCAAAGTGCTTTCAATCTGTTTATTACCACCGTTACCACAAGTACAAATGCTGTGACAATTGCTTTATAATACAGTTCTCATGTATATAATTACAATTAATATTTCCCATATGCATTTTGATTTGCATTAAACTTTCAAGATGAATAAAATGTTCTACTCTAGAAGTTTAACTTACGACAAATCTCTGACCGTCAAGTTTCTATACAACGAGCATTTTATAAACATTTATAGTGCATGCACCTATATAAGTTTTCGAAAATGCATAAATGCGTCTATGCACAAGAGAACATTATCATTCATCTCTGGCAGACTAGTATAGTCCATTTACAATTTATATTCATAGGTAATATCTACTTTTAAATTCACTATTGCACTTAAAAAATACTGGTACATTATTAAGCCCATTTATCGTAATACATCGTATAGAATTTTCACTATATCTGTTTCTTCAGCACTGAAGTAAAACAGTTTGAAATAAAGAAAAGTACTATGGTTGAAGAAGTGGAAAACCGGTTTAACTGATAAGGCGTGCTGTCCTTAGTTTGCAATCACGTGATTTTTGAAAAAATTACTGTAAAAACCAAACTTGAACGAAGCTCGTTTAGCTTAAAGGGGGGAAGAGTTGAGAAATCATAAAATATGTAAATATTCCTCCTACCTCAAACCGAAAGCTTTTAAAATTAATACAATAGTTATGTAATTATCTAACCATTGGTTTAACGAATAGAATTAGAGTTGAACGATTTACAAGATATGACGTAGTGTTTCTAAATTCTGGCTTATCCATCGTTCACGTTAAACGGGCTTCGTAAACCGGTCCCTGGACACGACTATACTTCATCCGTTGTTATTGACTAAAGCTAACTACCTGCGAACGGGTTGCACCCACTGGTTGCACCTCCCAACTAGCCAATCGAAACAGGTATAGTTAATTCGTGCTGAAAGAACAAGAACACCCGAAAGACGAACAAGAGATAACTTCGTCAACGTCTTTTTCATTTGAGTGGTTTGCACAAGGATAAATTATAAAGAAATTGAAACTTTAGACCTTCAATTATCTCTAAATTGAAATGAAAACTTTTAATAGCTGTTTTTACTTTTCTTGCCGAAATCTGAAATTACAAGATTGCAACAAAAGGACACATGCAATATATTGGTATTATTGTGTATAACTTTAGCAATTTTAGAGTTTCGAGCATTGATTCTAAATAAACATGGAGTCCCAAAAAAATTATTTCAACCGTCAATTTTACAAAAACTGTACCCAATAGATCCACCAACCTTTAGTAAACCCAAAAACAATTAATTTTCTGTCAATAAAGTCCCCGCTACTGTCTCCTTCGACAAGCCTTTAAAACGCTTTATATGACGTTTTCATAGTATCGTTTAAACGTCGTTTAAACATAGCTGTGAGACTCTGCAATGGAGAGACAATTCAATCAGTTTCACAAGCTTTGCAGCAAACTGCACTTTCAAAATGTAAATGATTTTCTTCAAAATTCTGCAGATTTCTTTCCACCAAGATGATGAAATGTTCGTTTAAAAACTACGGCAGGCAGAAAAGACATCAGTCGCGTAAATGAGATTCCAAAAACACAACTTAGGTGAGCACTACTGATTTTAGTCTCCTGAGCGGCCTGCAAATGGAAGAATTAATTACACCCTTATGCGGGCTGCGAAAGAATATGCAATGCTGCAGACTGTGAAGGAGACAAAGAAACTGGCTCTAATCCATCAAAGATCAAACTATATATTCTTAAATCTGGCAGTTCACACTGTCCCAGCCATGCTTTGCTTCAGTTCAATAAAACGTGCAGTAATTAAAGTGCATTGTGACTATAGGAGTTTGAGAGTGAAGACCAGCCTGATTATGGCCTATAAAACAAGGCTCTATATTTTCACCGCATGAGATCTTAGTCATTCGTCTATCTACATATGCTACAAAACAGCACTGTCCGGTATCAACCTCAAACCACATTTTTTTGTCCATGACTGAAATATTTTTGCTAAGTAGATTTTACTGCTATTAGTCTCAAAAGCTAAAGGACACGGTATATTTAAGATGTTAACAACTATGCATACTGATATACCAAATTACCATCAGCATTACTCGACGTTACTTGGAAAGTAACAATTACCACGTAATTGATACTTTCTAATCGAGCACATCAGAGGATCACTTAGCTACGCAGCCCGCCACAGCAAAGCAAAGCCTACTGCTATATATATTCCGTCACATCTTCTTCCTCACTGACATTTTTCACCAGTATTATCCGATTAAAAGCTCTCAAACGTCTCCAAAGTTGTACATAGATCTTACATTGAACGTACATGAATACAAGTCCACCTGTAAAACCAATCGCAACTACAACAAGTTTAGTCCAAAAGGGCCAATCAAGATGGCCATCACGTATCTCCTGCGCTGTGCGCTCAATTAAAACCCAGAGGGACCACACGACACACGTGATAGCAATCACGTGGAACGAGACTGAACATAAGATTTTTCGTCTTTCACTGTGAGTCATCTTGAGAAATTTCCACTGTTGGGAAACAATAGTAAAGCAATATCAGTTCTAGAAGACTTTTTCTCTTTTTAAAGAGGTAACGACCGAAAAGAACATTAAAAAAGAACTGTTTAATACAGAAGATGATGCAGCTTTAAAGAGAAATATTTCGATTTTTAGGCCACGAAATTTAATCAGAGATTATAACTCTTTCCGGTTTTACAGCATGCACAATTTTGAGGTCAGGCAGCTAAGTTCTTTATCCTACTCCAAGTCAGTGACAGCATGACCCAGGAAAAATCACTGGGTTCATGGAATTTCAAATCAGAGACGGCAGGTTTGCTATAATTCAATGCTATATTTGTAAAGTGCACATTCAATAGTAGAAGTGCCTCTCTGTGCCCCATTCTTTTTGTGTACTTGTTATGTAACCTAGATATACGTCATGTCATATGTCTCGTTCTCAGGCCGCAATTTTATGCCTAGTTTTCAATGTAGATATTAAATTACAACAAATCCATTTGCACAGTAGCAAGGTGTACATCTACGTACCTTTCTAATAGGTTTTACTTTGGCCTCCATTACAAACTTATACTGACATAATTCACATTTTTTGATGTCCGAGCTCTTGATCCACTTTTGAAGACAAGTTTGATGCACAAACATCAAAGTTCCTGAACACAAGCACGGTCTAATCAACATTTGATCGTTACTCTCATTTCGTTCACAATGACATATCCTGCAAAACTCTCCCGCTGAAGATACAGTTGATATACAAGAAACACTTCGTTTGATATCTGTAAGACAGCTATCTGAGCCATGGAAGCTTATTACATTCATTTTATCACTTTCACTTGCCGCATCAGCGGAGTCAGAAGATCCGCGTGTCTCGTCAATAACCTCGACTGTATTCGCTGATTCCATTAACATTTGTTGTTCTTCAATCGCCTAAGAGTCACATATGTAACATTAATGTCAAACTTGATAAAAACATGGCATACCTAATGTTTCTGATTGTTGAAGCGAAATGGGTTGGCTAATTGTGGCTGAGATTATGACATCACTTATAATAGGTACCTATCTGGTACCACTCAGATATACTACAGAATAACCTAAAATGATCCTGGAAAGGAACGTATGTATAATTCTATCCTATTAACGATGCTCGTCTTTATTCATTTACAAATTTGTTGAATTGTAATCAGTACATCTTACAACTCGATAATTGACATGTTAAGAATAACAAAAAGACTTATGATTTTAAACTGGCTAAGTTAGATAAGAGATCTTACAAGTGTCAAGAGTATCAGTATTGCCAGGTTAAAATGACAAAATTTTTTAAGTGCCCATGGCTAGAAACCTTTATCATATACTAAAGAAGACCACAGTAATTGTACTGTCTAAATGCCGGACAGTCTTAGTATCCCTTGAAGTGTTGAAAAAACCAATGTCATTAGGTAAATAATGTTAAAGGAATTTTGCACAAGCTTCTTTCTTTGATTGAAAGTGTTGCAAGAAGTCTATCTCTTCAGCAACATTCCAATAGCAATGTGGTAATTAAGATGATTTATAGCTTTTATTTGTGCTAGTATGCCACAAGACTATGCTCCAAAAATATTTAACAGACATGTAACAAAATAAAGTACAACATGTTACCCCTAGCATAATACATATAAGCAATGTCATTGTACACACAAAAATAGTATTCATTACATCCATATCATCATCCCATGTTCAGAATAATTTGTCTCCCTCAAACTTATGAACATATTTGTTTTGCCTCATGTGCATTACAGCAAACACCATATAATCTGACATTAAGTTTCCTAAAAAAACTTATAACATAATTAAAAAGCATTGTAGTATTTAAATATGGCAAAGCACTTCTTCTGCTCACAATTCACCTGAATTCACCTTGTGTTCTCATGCACACAATTCAACCACCTAAGAGCATCATGCTGTCATTTTTTCTGACCACCAGTGCATACAGAAGATTGTGTGACCTTGCTAGCGTTTTAATTGCTATAAATAGACCACTTGACTGGTAAGCATATTTTAATAACAATCTACAATCAAAAAATTTATATGTTACAGTGAACTCTCTCTGAAGAGAACACTCAATCTTGGGACCAAATTCATTGTTTACCTTAGAGAGGTGACTGCCCTAGACAGGAGTCTGATTAAGAAGAGTTCATTGTACAACCTGTTGGATTAAAACAAACTACAATACAATATCAGATAAGATTTCAATTTTTTGATTTTTAAAGCAAATGACTAGGGTAATCGAGCCTTAAGAATGGCATAATTTCCAATCAGTAAAACCAATCATAGCAAACTAAATTGAAGCTAAGCTGGGCTTTGAAACACTGGTGCTGGATAATAACAAAACATGGAAAACGAGCATTGTGGCTTACCGGGGTTGATCAGTTGTTGGCAATAACTTACAGAAATCGTTTTTACCACAGCAAATAAAAGCCAACCGTTTTTACATATAAAAGTTTTCCGTGAGTATTGCTCTTTGTCATGACAAACAAAAATATTCGCACATTTAATTTATAATACAATAAAAATTCATCAGCTTGAAATGGTTATATTTCAACTGTTTATTAAGAAGAATTAGCACTACAGATTTATGTTGCACTTTAGGAAGTTAAAATGATTTTGAAGAATATATTATTATGTAAATATAGCCAAAATGCCACCTAATAAATACAGACAGAATTAAACAGGTTTCAATATTCTAAATTCTCAACACGCCAGCATTTTTGGCACGGTTTGACACCAAAAGAATATATACATTTTCCGCCCACATATCGGATATAGCCTTAGACAAAACAGTAAAATAAATTTCATACGCTGCCGTTTGCGTTTCTCTCGAATCATGTAACGAAGTTGATAGAGATAAACACGACAGAAGAGATGTTGTTTGAACAGAAACGATACTATATCAATGTACAGCACAACACTTGTACCAAGTGACATAATATATTATTGAAAGTAATGAATGCATATGACGAACAATAATTCTGTTTCCGTTGCTGTCTTCGGAGCAAAGCACTTCTACAACTCACTAACTCAGCGTTCACGACACATCAACATTGAATTCTATTTTTACTATAGCTACAACAGTACACTAGGGAAGGTTGTATTAAAAAATAAACGACTACTTGGTACAAGGAAGCCATTACGGATAGTCCAACATCAGTTGTATATCGCATCCTCGAAACATGTTTCTCGTCACTGGGCAGACGTTAAGAACCATTTAAAATGACAGTAGTTCTTTTGTACGAGGGTCTATCTACAAGAAAGGCTGCCATATTTTCGACTCGGCAAGTTTCATTTTATACGACGCGCCGTCGTGGCAGAAACAGTCGAAAATTATGGCGAATATATATGCATTATGTCAAGAAAAAGACGACAAACTATTAATTTAACAACATACTACTAATATTCTCGAAAGCATAACTAACCTCTTCCACTACATCTTTTTTAACAACGGGATCTACGTGGACAGATTGGACAGGCATTGTCGTCGTCATTTACAAACCGTCCACGCACAACATCAAAATGCACCGCACGAACGTTCACTACTCACAAGCCAAGACCGGAAAACGCTCCGGAATCCACTCCCAACCTACTGTAACAAAACCACCACTACAATAACGACTTCACTAGACAACACGAAACGATCTCAAGCCATATAACACAAGTTAAACCAATAAATATCCTTTCGGTGACAACAATGTCGACCTAAAGTCGATCATAATAATGGCCGCTTTCGAGGGTGGCCACTGAAAAGACACATCTGTCCGCCAGCCAATCAAAAGGAAGAAAATAACATCATAAGACAAATAGACCATGTGACTAGGCAATAATTTCATCAACGTTTATATTTCATCAAGCGTATGTATTATCTCATTGGCCAGTCGGCTTTTTATCTCTCTCGAATTCCTAATCAACATCTCCACTTGTGAATGAAGACATCGTGGAGTTGTTTTTGGAAAAACTATTGACTTTTTTGCATAATTAAAACCAGGGTCCAGGGTCGATCCATAATTATAGAGTACAGTTAACTAAAGATGTCGACCCTAGGCATATAAACCTGATAACACTGAAAACACCGTTGACTGGAGTTCACTCGGTGCAGTGAAATAATTAGGAGTAAATCTAAAAAAACTTGCTTATATTTAGTGTTTTGTAATTTATATTGCGTTCGGCTTTTGGCTTTTTATACCTACAGTAGCCCTACGGCATATACGCCACGAAAAATAGAACGTTGGTCTTTCCAGTATATAAATAAACACCATCAATGACGACTACCTTCCTTTCCATGTTATGACATGTTCGGTTGATTTGGCTTCCGAAATTTGGGCGCAGTGGAAAGAAAACAGGTGTGCTATATCATGTTGAGGCTTAAAAGCATAAAAAATGCGTAGTCTTCGACCTCATTAATGCAGGTAGTCACGAACAGAACAGAACGGCTGTGACACGTGCAGTGCATCCTCCGTAATATTCTTTTAGCGAAGCGAGAATAATTTTTTGTGTCATATGAACTCTCAGCTGCAATTAAGTAGTAAATGCGGATGGCTAATTAATTCTTTTCAATTTGATGAATATAAAAGGTTACTTTGCGCAAAGAATAGCTGGTGGAATCACGCCATCTACCGATTTGCCGCCACGAAACTACGTTATGCTAACATGTTTTCAGACAGGTTGATTTTAATAACAGAACAATGAAAACGCAATAAAGCGAAAGCAACGAGCTGAATAGAAAGAATCAAAAACATTAAACAGTTGTGTTCTGAACGAATAAACACACTTTTGGATTAGCATTAGCTTATCAGCAAAACTTGCACCAGAGCTATCATAAGCCCATAACAGAATAAGCATTCCCCATTTTCTCCAAGATGGCCGCCGTTATTCAGTGTTCACAGGGTTAGCCCTGGGCCTGGGTATCAGTGGTTGGTCAGTACTGAAAAATATATCCTCGAGGGCCGATCTAACGGTAAAATGTTTATCTATTTTTTCGCTTCTAGGATAAGTATATCCTGAAATTAAACAGTTCCTAATAACGAAACTGCGAAAGCGATTATGTCGGCCAAAGCTTCCGCAGGAAAACTTGTTCCTATCACGGGGCTTTACTGACACTTTACCTTCAACTGACAATCAAAGACACACTGAGCACTGAATATATCAGAAATGAAAAATATCAAGGAAGAAAGACAGAGAGATATTTACGACGCTGAATACTTCTATGATTATAACGTCTGTCGGGACCCCGGATGAGACCCTCGACATTCCATGATGAGTACAAAGGAGCACTTGAAGCGGTCTCTTCAGAGAAGGCCTACTTTATCGTTCATGATTCATTTATGCAGTCTAAAGTGTCCTAGAATAAAAAGTCACAATGATGTTCACTCTAAAATTAAAATTACGCATTGAAATTTCGAATCGGAATTGTTTAGGATAAGGTATCAAAGAAAAGTGGTTCGTCCCACTTAATAAGTTACATGCAGAGCTTTTACCTCATTTATTGTTAAATTTTGAGTCAACGACAACGAGTTGTGTTGTCATTGTCACATAGCTACTGACATGGAATAAGTATTACTTGTTGTGATCATGACATTACCATAGTATTCAATTAGAGCAAAACTTTGTCCTGGTAGGTCATTGCCCGTCTTGGTTTGCAGTGCCAGACCGAACAGACCTCTCATAGGCACGGCAAACCGCACGGTATGATGCGTATCACTCTAACCAGCTTGCAAAATGTAATCCATTTAAAAGTTTTGTTTATCAACAGAAACTTTTCTATCTTTAAAGATATCAACAAAAAGCTTTGTTGGTAGATTACAAGCTATTTGTCTATGAAGAGGTTAAGATTTCACGACTTCTTGTAACGTGTACAGGTAGTTCGATTTATCGAGTTGATTTTCTGCAATATGTGTGCGTCTACCTATTAACTCCTACATTCTTTTGTACACAACTATAGTTTGCAACAAATCCTTAGAAAATGTAGAAATAAACGTAAAGCATAACCGTGGCCGTCATGCGAATAGCAGTATCTTAACCTGTCTTATGATTTTGTCAATGGCTCAGCTCAGCTATATGTTGTACTAGTTTACGATGTACAAATAGTCTGGACCATACACAGTCTGACAGTTACTTGTGAATAGTTATCGGATGTTCTGACAAGTAAATGATAATATCAGTTGTGTTTCGAGGGTTAACCACTTGAAAGAGGTGCCGATCAAACTGGACAGTAAAACGATGTACTTCATCAAGTCATTTTAGTTCGACCGTGCATTCGAAAAGTTTCACTTTGACTTCGAAACTGAACTGAAGTAGACGCTGGCTTAAACTAAAACACAACTGAGAAAGAAAAGTGAAAATTCTTTAGTTTCATAACCATGTAAGTTTTTTTTCATATCAATATTGTTAAAGATGCCCTCTGACTTTTGTTTTATTTTGTAATCAATTGGCATGGCACATAGAAAAATATGAACTTTTCGAAAGTTGAAACTACCTACTACTACACTAGGCTTACAAAAGCACGAAAATCACTCGAAATCGTAAGGCAGGCCAGTCTAGAAGTATTCTAATATCTGTTCAATAGTGGAAGACTAGACTGTACTCTAGCTGAGACCGAGATGTATCAGGCTACGCAACGCTGCAGACCTTGACTTTGCCTGCTACTCTCCGTCTCCGATAGGCGTTTTTAATGTTAGTTGAAAAACTGAGTAGTTGTTTGTTTGAGAAACCGAGCAATCTCTATTCCTCTATTCTCCAGCTCACACAATTTTTTTTGAAAAATACACTAAGATTCAAGTCCTTTGTCTTTGAGATAAGTAAAAGATAAAAAAAAAACTACAGTACAGACCATAGCACTAATTTCATTACATCCCTTACACAACCAATTGGATAGTAAGAGACGTTGTATTTGTAAGCAACGCTTTCCACGGGTGAATGTTGCGACGTTGCGTACAAAATATCACACGCCTACAAATATACTTTCTTCGTGCGCAGATAGAATCCAGGTCTGCCTATATTTCATTACATGCTAGTTTCAAGAGGTTTATTCGCCTCTTGCGCAAGCAGCAGTAGTTATGTTTTTCTCTATCTTTAAATGGTGACCGGAGGCGGACGAGATAACAGTCATATTGATAAGAAATTTACAAACATAAATACCTCTAAAACAAATTGTAGACACGCTGACATAACGATTCACCCTGACACCCTCATAAGTTTATGGTCGAGATGGGTTTGAGTCAGTGAACTGTATATAATCTGGAATGCTAACTCAATAAGAAAGCGCCTATTATTGCAGGAAGCCAAACGGATTATGAACATTTTGGCATCTCCCTCCGGAAACGACCGCATGTTTTGTTTCGGCTGTGTGCGTTACTACGTTACCCCATACATCCAGGGTAAAAATCACGCAACGCGTGGACTCCACGCGTGGGAATAGGAGCCCGCGAGACATGACGCTGACAAGTAGGACATTACTTCCGGTGTGTAAAAAGCGTGGACACCACGCGTGAAAATGACGTCATCAATGTCTGACGTCATGGGGGTGTATTG
>JAOBYK011121974.1:0-23037 GCA_025434845.1 Phenganax subtilis | reverse complement strand
ATATAAATGTATATAAATATTTCCCTCCTAACCCATTTTGTTGAAATTGAAACGAAACAGTAAATCACCTGGGTAGTTTCGTTAAATCGCTGTTTTTGTGACAAAAAGTCGGATTTCCCCATTGAATTTCTAATGTCGGAGACTGTTCAGATTATTTACTAAAAATAACGTATTTCAATTTTGTTGCTAAACTTTACTTAACTTTGCATGACTTGCATGAATATGCAAATATTTAGCACGCACACTATGATCTCAAACGACCTATATGTGGAGCCGTATGATTGGCTCTTATTGGAATTCGCCGAATCATGGTGTGATGCATCAGCATTATGTAATAGGATAACTTTAGAACATTAGCTAATATATTACTCTAGCCGATAGTATAAAAGGCGACGCGCTTATGAATTATGCGTGTGAGAATGTGAGATTGTGAAATTGTGAGGTGAGATAGATAATGTGAACGAGAGTGAACCGGATAGTAGACTTGTACTGTAACCACCAGTTAGTCTTGGAGACTGTCTATGTGAACCGCGATTGTGAATTTGTGAACTTGTTTGTTTCAATATAATTTATCATTATTGTTAGTAATAATATAATAATAATAATAATAATTTGTTTATTAAAACCGTTTTGCAGAAAACCTGAATTGTACGGTACATATATAAATAACTAGTATCCATAAAATATATACAACAATTAAAAATATTTATTAGTTACATAGTTTTTAAAACGTTCAGTCCTAATTAGCGGTATATAACCTTGCTCATTCCTTAAATTGTAGCCATGTTCTAAATGTATCGAACGATTACCTAATATTAGAGACAAGGGATAATAACCAGAGTCCGAAAATAGTTTCACATTATTAACAAATGTTTTACAAAGTTTGGCTCTCCGTGCTTCCAAAGTCTCCAGGCCAGAGCAGACCAGTGCACTTCCATAGGAAAGAAAAGGGAAGATAATCTTCAGTGCCCGTTTTTGTATTGATTCGATTGAGTTGGACAAACCAGCAGTGAGATTAGACCACGCTGGGGCCGCATATTCAACACGGGATCGTACTATTGAACAATAAATAGAAACCATATCACTCTCTCCAACAGCGGCTTTCTTTAGTTGGCGCAGGGCGCTGTAAAACACGGGCGGTGAAACGGCAATGGCACCTCTGATCTATGTGGAATCCACGACCCCCCACGACGTATATTAAATTTTCAAAACAGAATGGCGGCTCTAGTGAAGCCGAACAATTTGGTACTTGTTTTGACGTTGAAAAGAGGTCCATTGATGAAGAAAACTTAGTATTACCCAAACAAAATCTTAGTTGGACTTATTCTCTGAAGGATTTTCTGTGAAACACTTTCCTGCTTGACAAAGCCACAGATGAAAGCAAGCAACTACAGGATGCATGTGAATTCGTAGTTCAAATTGTTTGTGACGTACTTGTCAAAAATAATTGCAAAAAAATGATTAAAAACAAAAAAAGCACATTTTCATTTGGTGATTTCCTGGATATTAGATACTTGAATTATACAAAAACATCAAAATAATAATAGTTTTCATACTTTGTGCATGAGATATTCAAAGTTAAAAATTTTCCGTGCTTGTAATAATGCGACTTTGTGCATGCACTATTTCATGTGTAGATTTGGCTTGTATTTATCGAAAACAAAAGCAAAATAATGTATAAAGATTAAAAAAGCACACTATAATTTGGCGATTAGTTGAAAACTTAGTACTTGAATTGTACAAAAACATCAATATAATATTAGTTTTCATACTTTGTGCATGAGATATTCAAAGATTAAAAATTTTCCGTGCTTGTACAAATGCGATATTGCTGTAAATAACCGGCAATTGGACACTTTCAAGTTTGAAAAGATAGATAAAACAACAACCTTTCCCGTGAGAAAAACGGAACTTCCTGCTTGTTCCTTATAATTGAATTGTTTTCAGAACTGTTTTGCATTTAAATGTGTGAAAGTATTGATGAAAATGTCAACAAAAACAAGGTCACAAGTCATGGCATTGAAACAGTGCATGTACGAAGTCGCATTATTACAAGCACGGAAAATTTTTAACTTTGAATATCTCATGCACAAAGTATGAAAACTATTATTATTTTGATGTTTTTGTACAATTCAAGTATCTAATATCCAGGAAATCACCAAATGAAAATGTGCTTTTTTGTTTTTAAACACTTTTTTTCCAATTATTTTTGACAAGTACATGACAAACTATTCGAACTACGAACTCACATGCATTCTGTAGTTGTTTACTTTCATATGTGGCTTTGACCTAGGCAGAAAACTTTAAATTCAGAAAAAAGCCGAAAAAAGCACATTTTCTAACCTTTTCTAGTCGAATGTGAAAGTGTTTATGAATAATTTAAAGGGCTGAAGTTAACTTTTTTTCCACTGGTTGTTGCTAAAAAACTTGATTTTAATTCGTTGTTTCCTGCAAAATGTAAACATATTACGGGACAAAATCTCAAAGTTATGAAATAATTTCCCAGTTTAAAAATGCTGCTCCTTCTCTAGCGATAAAATGTGCATTAATAATTATTTATGAGAGTCTCTATTTTATGACAAGTTTTTTATTTTGCAATTTAAAGATAGAATTACTTGACAAATTCTACTTTTTGATTCCCTTTACGAATTTTTGTTTCTTGTTTTTGCCTCGTTTTATTTTTTAAACATCCCGCATTATTCACGCATTTGGCACGCTCATGCCAGTCTCCTGTGCATCACACATGGATCAAGCAAATATTATATGCGCGTTTCACCGCCCGTGTTTTACAGCGCCCTGGTTGGCGCAACGCATATAATCTAGAATTTGCTTTCCCCATAATAAAGTCCCCATGAGCACTCCATGAAAGGTCACAAGACAGAGTCAAACCGAGCAATTTAAAAGAGGGGACGAACTCGACAGGAAGACCGGACACATTACTCGGATTTATGGTGGAGGTAGAATATTCCAAGAACGATATTAACATTTCCTTACACTTTTTCGGATTGAGCTCCATGCCTCGTGCAGAAGAAAAATTACTAATGTCATCGACAATGATTGGTAAGAAACTCGGCGAGCAACGAGGAATTATTTCCATGACAGTTGTATCGTCAACAAATTTGGTTCTACCAGGCCAATCTTTGAGCAGAGGATTGATTAACACTGCAAACAGGATCGGCCCAAGCTTAGTTCCCTGAGGCAGGCCACCGTTCACTGTTTTCCACGACGAATATGACTCTCCAACCCTAACACATTGCTTCCTATACAGGGTGTCTAAAAAAACGTAATCCAACTTTGGCACGCTATTGTGCAAAAATCACACGGTAAACAAGTGTAATTTTTTATTATTTAGAAAGATCAAGCTTTTAGCTGTTGAATGACGGGTTTTTCATAACATATGGAGCAAAATGAGCAAATACAAGCTCAATGAAAAAGCTTGGTCAAAATCGCATTCTTTAACTATTGAAAATCAACTCTCTTAGGGACTTAGGTAGCGTTAATTGACTATGCATAAAGCAGTTTTCTCGCACGTGCTGCATATGAAATAAAGCCAATTTTTGACATGTTGTTGATTAATTGCGTCTTCTTTTGTTTAGTAGCTCAAAAATTAGGCGCAGAGGTGAAAGAATGCAATTTTGACGAAGCTTTTTCATCGCGCTCGTATTTGCTCATTTTTGTTTCATGTGTTATGAAAAACATACCATTCAACAGCTAAAAGCCTGATCTTTCTAAATATCAAAAATTGCACCCGTTTATCTAGTAATTTCTGCACAATAGCGTGCCAAAGTTGGATTACTTTTTTTTGAGACATCCTGTATATCAAAACTTTACGTGTGTAACCTTTGTGATTCGTTGGGCGAACAAAAAGGGAGGGAATCCCTAACACTAATAAAAAAATTCACGGTACTGGCCAGGAGGTAACACATGCGCAAATGCCTGGCGAAAAGTCCGTGTGACCGATTTTCGCTTGAGTGAACTCCCTGTATATACCTCCTCTGTGACATGATTGCATACAATTTCTAATTAAAAATTTTAAACAGGTTTTGAGTTATCACGTGGGTAAATAATTGCGTGTTAATTAGAGTTAAAAATTTTAAACTTCCACTAATCACTAAGTTGAAAAATCCATTTCTATATCAAAACGCTGCAACCGTACTCATACAAAACGTTGTAAAATAAAATTTATATTACTTTTATTTGTTTCTAAAATATCTTTAAAGAATTTATTATTCAAAGTTTGAGAATGCCTGTTAATTTGGGACTGACGGAGTCTTGGGAGGATGCTTGTTGCAAAGTATGCCAATTCATGTTAAAGGGGAAGTCTACCCCAAACATAAGTTATGTTCAAATGAAAGGCCTTAGCCTAAATAGCTTCTGTGTTTTTGGTGCTGGTTCATTTTTGTTAGCGAAATATTGCGCTCAACATACGCGAAAATTTGCAAATAGAAGCTCGCCATTTTGCCCTAATACGGCAGCTTGTAAACTCCAGCGGTTTGCTGTTGGGACGTCGCTGGAGTGCTTCCCTTGGCAGAAAGAGTGCTTGAGTTACTATAAATTTATTGTTGTGGCCTTTACTCGATGGTTATTACACCGTGAAGTTTATATATTCTACGGCAAGCGTAGAGCGTATGTAGTTCACTTTTTTATCGCAAAAAAGTCAATGCGGAAGTCAAAGGAGCCAAATATTGAGGCGTAAACATGAATTTATCTGCGTTTATAAAGACGCTTGTGACTTAAACCCTCTAGTTCCGAATTAGGAAGCCAAGAACTGGTATAAATCAGATTGTCTGGACTTGTTAGCGAGATTCTTTTGAATTACTGCACTCCTAGATAAAGCACATTGCGTTGACAACTAAGCTAGAACTGGACTATAATCAATAATGTGGTGTTTTTCAAATTTGGTGACGAAATTGGGCGTATTTTCTACGGTAAGTTTTGTTAAGCATTCTTGCGACTATACCGCTGATAAAAATGGCTTTATTTACGCTTTTAAGACTCGAGGAGGAAAATGGCAGGATATATTAGGTAATTTTATACACAATATTCTTGTTGTTTTGTATGGCAAAAACAATATCAGTTTTAGTTTGAGAATACACCACGTACATTTGTGCAATAAGTGCGAGTTTTTCGTTCTTGCATAGGAATGACTGCTAGCAGAGAAGTAAATTGGTGGAACATTAGTAGTGTGCAAAACTCACTTCTGGCACATTTTCTAATAGTAGCTTATACTTTAGCTCCATTTTTTCGGTCCCTTTTAGGGGCTAAAATCACCCGATTCCCATTTTTGCTGAGTTAGCATTTTTTGTCAGCAGTTTTTTTATTACTTTCTGGATAATTTTTGTAGTCAGAAATAAAAAGTTTTAGAATGTTTGGGTCTAGATTTAAAAAGTTATTGGAATGTATAACCTTTTAAGATTATACATTTTCTAGGTATTAAAAAAAAAAATACATATAATGAATGAGTAATCCCGAACAAGACATAAATGTAAGAGCAACGTTATTAAAACTTTCTTCCACTCAAGAGCTAAAATCGCCAAGCGGCAAGGCTTATACGCAAGCTTATATCAAGAAAGCTTCTGAGAAAACGTTACTCGAAATTTATAGAAATTATGAAAGAGACCAACTGAATAAAACGAACGAACTGTTTACGGACATGGCGATCGGAAAGTTTTCAGAACTCCTAGAACATTTTAACTTTATAGAAAACGCTACGCAAATGGGACGAGAACTTGCGGACAATGAGCCTTTTCGTCAAGATGTAAAATTTATCATGGAATATATCACGCCTTATATTCCGTTGTTAGGGCTGCTCTCGGGATCTTTAATCGTAGGAAAACACGTCGTAAACGCTTCTAGTCGACCAGACGTTTCGCAGAATGAAAACACTAATAATAAAGAAAAGCAGCAACGTCGGCTCAAAACGAAACAGCGACAAGTTCCTAAAGGAAATGTCGGAAAATTCTAAACGCGTTTCTCTTCATCAGAACAACTTATCCCATAAGGAAACGTTTAACATGATCATCGTGGGTATGATCAATTCTGGAAAGACGTATTATCTGCTAAACTTGTTAGAAACCGACTATTTAGACTACTTTGATTATATATTTCTTATATGTCCTACTTACGAGTGGAATCGTACTTATCAAGCTTGGCCTTACGATAAAGACGATAACTTTATCGTCATTGCTTGTGAGCAAGATGGCGTGAGAACTTATCTAAAGCAAGTCGTGGAGTTTGCAAAAGGTACCAATTCTTTAGTTATCTTAGATGACATAGCCGCAAGTTCTTTCGTGAAAAAACGCACGTCGGAACTCGTCAAGTTAGGTTTTTCCGCGAGGCATTATGGACTGTCTGTGATCGTTATCACGCAGCAATTCACGTCTATCGCTAAACCTTTTAAAGAAAATATATCCCACTTGGTGACGTTTTATAATCCGAGTAGAAAAGACATGGATATTATTTTCGATGACTACCTCGGACACGTCAGTAAGGAAGAAAAAACGCAGATCCTTAGATTATTAAGAAATAAAAAGCATGCTAAGCTAGAAATAAGTCTTAAATATCCTTACGAACATCACGTAAATTAAAAAAAACAACAAAAAACTATTATAATAAATGAAGTCTAACCAGAAAGCTGGAGAAAAATTAAGGAAAATAGCAAGTCAAAAAAGAAAAAGATCCACGGTGAGGACGACTACTACTAGAAGTACTAACACGCGTGTTGATCCAAGTGGAAAGTCTGTGTCTTATGTCAATATTACTAAGAAAGTCGAGCGCTAATGTTTAAAATGTGTAATTTAAAAAAATTACACATTTTTTTTATTTTGAACTTGTTCCGTAATTGTATCGTTATAATCAAATTGCGTGTTCAAGGTAAATTTGGTACCGTTTCTTCCAAACCTAGACGTACATCCACACGTCTTGTTTATTTTTATTTCTTTCAACATCTGTCCAGGATGATCTGGATCGGGTATTAAGTTTTCTATTCTTTCCGAGCCTCTTATACAATTTCCCATGTTGCTTTTTTATTTAAGCATGTTTACATGCGTTCACCTTACGGTTTTAATAATGCACGTTTTCTAACATTTTATTTTTAAAATTCACTAGTCCATCACTAACCACAAAGATGTGACACATGACGTTCGCTGAGGTAGCTTTCTTGGTAATTTCTAACAACACTCCATTTTGAGTATTGAGCAGTTTTTTTCCTGCTCCTACGACGAGTTTATCCTCGGTGGTTCTTAAGTCTACAACCAAGGCAAACTTGTCTTTGAAAAATTTTTTCATGCTCATGCTACTTGGTTCGTATTCTAGTTCACTTTTGTGTTCGAATAGTCTTTTAGCTTCGTTGTAAAGGTCTTCTTTTTTAATGCCTTGACCATACACAGAATTAGGCACACCTTCGATGGTTATTTTAATAGATTCTACATTCGGATAAACATAGTTTTCTGAATCAGTCACGGTTTTGTGTCTAAATAACATCACAATAGCAGCCATGCTTTTTCTTGGTAAATTAATGGTCTCATTGACCAAGGTAGCATCCTTATCCCATTCCACTGTTTTTAACAAGGTATCATGTTCGAAACTCAAGCTTCTACCCATTTCATATCCCATGATACTTTCTTGAGCTAGGTCTTCGTTTTGGATCTTTTCATATTCTAGTTCGATATTTTCCAAACTATACCCTTCTACACTCTCACCCATTTGAGCTACCATAATAATACTTGCTTTAGGTAAAGTAATCCTATACTGGAGATTATTTTGTAATGCTGAGGGAGAAAACAGCCCATGATCTCCTAAGATTTTACAAAGTCTTAATTTCTGCTTGGTTTTTAGGACGTCTGCTACCAAGGCATCTGAAACCTTTTGTACGGTTCCTGTTTTAGCTCCAGAATCATCTTTAGAAAGGAGCTTCCTCGTGTTTCCAGTAGCTATTCCAAAATCAGCTAGTTCTTCCCTGGTACGCTCTGGTAGCCAAAGGTCTTTATATATTTCATAAGTGCTGTTCCCAGTATTATCAAATAAGATTTCACCTCCTACGCTCACGGTAAACTTGTCCATTAAACCCTTACCTAAGTTGTTGAGGAACCAAGATTTCGTATTAGCATTCTTAAAATCGAACTTTAAAGCCAGCGACTTGGGTACCAAGCAGTCTTCTTTATTGAGTCTTGGAATATCTACGTAGATTTCTTCTCCTGGATTCACTTTATTAGGATTAAAGGTGATATGATGTTTTGATTTACTTCCTTTGATGTCACTCATCCTAAGTTTTCTAAAATCTGGTCTAAGTTCAAAAATAGTACTCATTTATTAATAGGAAAATATTTTATACAATTTTTCGACGTTTCATGTAATCATAAGCAAACCAAGTTAGTGCTAAAGCTAAGATCCATAAGTTTTGAGCTAAGAAGCTCACACCTTTTGCTCCCCGTTTTAAAACAGTTCCAACTACGTTTAGCACGGTGCTGGCTATAGGACCTACTTCTTTTCCTAAGTTTGCCACAGCTTTTGCGAACCTACTCGTAGCTTGAGCTCCTTTCTTCACCACAGATCTAGCATTGACCACCATAGTTGTTATGATTCCTCCTATTGCAATAGCAATTCCACTTAAGCCTATCAAATTTTTTCTAGCCCATCTCTTGAACTTCTCGAAACGATTTAGGTCATTTAGTTCTAATTTTTGTTTTAAGATATCTAGAGTTTCTGGTTCTAAGACTCTTATGTTACTTTCTAACCGTATTTTATCAGCGGACAGTCTTGCAATTTTTTGTAAAGTATCATATGCAGCCTCTTTTCCTGGATCTGTTTCTTGTAATTTTCTTAACCTCCAATGATTAGCTTCACTTTCTAAAATTTCTAATTTTTCTTTTACGGTTTGAGATTCAGGCATTTCGAGGTATCCTCTTACGGTTCTAAGTATTTCTCTTGGTGTTAACTCTTTTTTTGTAAATGAGATGTCTTTTACCGTGGTTTCCAAGCTATCGAAATAAGACTCAAAGTAATTATTAAGACTTTCTAAAGAATCCCTAAAAACTTGAGATGTTATTTTTTTTAAGTTTTCGTGAGATATATCTTGCATTTCTATGTTTTCTTCTATTTGAGCCGAGGTCATTCCATGATGTTCTTGCTTAGCTTTTTCGACTAATTTCTTAAAAGAATCTATTAAGCTATGAAATACTTTATTTTTAGAAAACACGTACTTTCCTTCTTCGAGTATCACGATGGGTCTATTCTCAAAGGTACCTCCTATAATTTTATTTTTATCATTGAATTTTAAGTTAAATTTTTCGATGAGTTTCCTAGAACTAGGTCCATCACTCTTATTAATACGATGCTTTAATAAATTAAATAAAAAGTCTTTCTTACTCCAAGTTTCTTTTATTCTTAAATTACTAAATCTTTTTCTCAAATTTATATCTTCTTCTATTTCTGTCTCTACTTCTGGTTCTATGAGAGAAGTTTCATCACGCTCATATTCCACATCATCATCATCATAATTTTCATCGAATTGATTCATTTCTATTTCTTCTTGTAAACGTTCTTCTTCACGAGCTTTATCAAATTCACATTTAAAATCAAAGTCTTTCAAATCTGCGTCCATTTTATTTAAGGTTTTTTATGTCAGATTTTTTTACCCAAGAATTAGGGTGATTATCATATCCCGACCATTTTACAAAAGCCATGTTACCTCTTGTTTTTAACACTTTTTCTACTCTGTAAAACGAGTCTTGCTTATCCACGGGGGATAATTCTTCTTCATAGAATTTTCCTAAAATAAGCTCATGATCTGTGATGTCTTTTATCTCATACGTAGTTGGGTCGTTTCTAAAAATCTTATCGATCACGAATATTTCTTCGGTAAAATTAGCTTCGTATCCTTTTTCGAAAAAGTTCTTATACTTACTCACTCTTACTTTTTCTCCTATTTTATAACGCCGTAGCGGATATCGTCCTGTGCAATATGTCCATATAAAATAACCCAAACTTCTTGCGCGTTATGTTTATTCACATCTGCAGGTCTCATCAAAATACTACTATGTTTTGTGTGATTATAATTAAAAGTAAGCTCTTTTAAAATATCAATCCATTTATAAGTACCTTTAGAATAAAAATATTTCCACATGATTGATTTTAAAGTTCTATTAAATCTTTCCACGATAGCAGCTTTTCTTTCTGAACGTGTAGAAAAATAAACGATGTTATTATTTTCTAATAAGCTCTTTACTCCTACGTTGTAGAATTCTTTTCCCTCATCAAATTGAATTTTATCAGGAAACTTACCAAATCTATTCTTGAATTCTCTTAAAAGCTCGCTTACAGCTTCTTTCATATGTTGAGTGTCTTTCTTTTTTACAGGAACAGCGAAGCCATATCTACTCAGGATTTCTATTCCAGTTAAGATCCAATGATAACCTTGATTTTTATATCTAAGTTTACTCATGTCTACGAGGTCTAATTGGACCTGTTCTGCAAGGTTTTTCACGAAAGTCTTCTGAGTCTTATAAGACTTGTTAATTTTTTTATATCTCGTGTAGGTGTCCTGCGTTTTTAACCAGGCTCTTATTTGTTTTCTAGTCATCAATAAGTCGTTTTCTAGAGCTTTTCTATAAAGAGATTCTACACCTTTATAACCAGACTTTGGATCGTAATAAAGATTCCTAAGTTCTTGTTCTTTCTTAAAATTTTCCATTCTTTTATTGAAGGTAAGTTTCCATGAGTATCGAGCCTACATTTTCATTGATATTTGAGTTCGTCCAAAAAACTAGCTTGTTATAAGTTCCTTCTCTTAATGGCAGAGAACTTTCTATGTCCTTATAATGCGTGACAGATCCAGATAAAGACTGATTCGTCGTGATAGGTAAAGTGCTAATAACAGAACTTAGCTTACCATGGGTGTCAAAATTCTTCGAACGTTCCACAGCATCACAATGTACGGTCAAGTACCTTAGCCCAAGATTGATATCAGCGACGTTTTCACTTTTTGTCCAAGTATCTTTATTTATTTTCTTGTTTAAACTAAATCCTAGTATTTTTCCAAAATGATGCAAGTATAGGTCTTCTGTCTCGTGGAAAATATTAACATGATTATCTTGTGTTGTGGTGAACTTCACCCCTTCAGGGGCGAGCTTTTGTTGGATGTCTTCAAAGGTATAATAACCTTCGTCTAGATCAACGTTCTTACTTCCTACTTTGAGCTTCTTATACTTGTCTTTAACGTTAGAGTATTTCCAAAACACAGAGACGCTTTTAACAAATAATCGATCTGTCTTGATATTTCTTTCTAAGAAAATCTCCTTAGATTCGTTTTCAATAAACACGGTAAGCTTGTTCATTTATTATAACATAAAATAAATGGAAGTCGCCACATATAGACTTTACCCACAGCTTGATCCTATGTATAAAAAGTATTATGGAAAAGACTATGAAAAAGCTATGAAGCTCATAAAGACTTGGAAACTTTCTGAGGCTAAGAAACGATTTCTTAAAAAATACCCTCACGCTGATCTAGATCAGTTCGTGTTTGAAGGAACTGTCAAGAAAACACTAGAAGAACATCCCGTGTATCCTGAACTGCCTAAACAAACCCGTTTAAAACTAATAGATCAAGTCTATTGGAAAAAATCTCCTCATTATAATTATATCATCACCAACCCAGACGTGAAGCACGATAAAAGAATGTTAAAAGCTCTAGATACTAGAGAAAACCTTTATTGGACTCCACAAATTTGGAATCATTTCGGATCCTTAAGAGGATTAATTTTAGAAAAAAATAATACGAGTTTAGATTTTACAAAAATAAATTTTTACGTGAACGAGCAAGATTATTTTACTAGAACGCTAGAAAAACTAGACATTCGTTTTATTTCTGATAAGACGAAAAAACAAGAACAACTCGATTATAAAACAAATCCTTATTTTACGAGCATTTTAGCAGCTTATGTGATAAGTTACTTAGGAGGCATGAGCGTAGAACATTTTTCTAGAAAACAACCCAAGATTATTTCTTCCATTGCCAAGTATTATTTTTATTATCACATGAAAAGATTCTTAAAGTATCCAGAAAAATTAGGCACTTATGTGAGTAAAGATATCATAAAACTTTTACAAGATAAAACACCTATAAGAAATACTTGGACAGACGCGTATCAAAAAGTAAGTTGGGTGGATGCTAGAAAATACAAATACATGATGGATCGTTTTAAAAAGCTCCATGCACTAGAGATCAAAGAAGGAAAAATTAGAAACATTCGTTATGATCTGGGGGGTGATGACTCTAACATAGGTCTTAACATGGGAGCTCCTATTTATGGCATTAAGTATCAACGTTTTTCTAAAACGATAAGTAAAGATTCTGAGGATTGGAAACTATTTATCAAGAAAGACTCGGATGGATTAACAGCGGTTGGGCAAAAGCTTGTTCAACAAGCTGTAGAATCTTATGTGTATTGTGTCCTAGGCGCCCAGGCTAATACGAGATGGAGTATCGTGAATCAAGGTGCATAAAGTGCTCAAACCCAAGACGTGTTTTCTAGATTAGTAAAAGATACGATCGCTCAAGACGATCCTTTGGTGATGATTTCTAACATGAGAACAGCCATAAGTGCTACGAACGTGGTATTAAACATGGTCATAGGACCACAAATGATCCTAATTCCTTCCAACATGATTATCATCAAAGAACCTATTCCTAGGTTTAATAACATTCTCATCTTAGCCACAAAAGACATGAAGTTTGGTGAGAATAAGAGCTTAAATTATGTGAAACCTAAACACGAAGCAACAAAGCCTTATAAACCAGAACCAACGAGACCTAAGCATGAACCAACCATTAAAGAAAGTGTAGAACAAAATAGCCAAGTCTTTTTAAGCAAAGGCATGCAAACGAATGAGGGTCATGAAATAGTGTACACTGGATCCATCATGTTGATAGCTGGCATTCTTATCTCAAAATATGTCTTATGAAAAGCTGGTCAAGGGGGTCCCAAAATGGGACCCCCCTTAGGTCATGGGATTCTTATCTCAAAATATGTCTTGTAAAAAAATACTTTTAATAAATGGCAACAAGAGCATTGTATTTTGGTTATGAACCTGCTCAAAACAAATTAAAAAAAGACAGCGAAAGCGCGCTAAGCGCGACAAAGTCTAATAAATCTAAGCTTCAAGCCTTAGAAGCTACGTCGCAAAGTTATAATAATATCTTAAATAGACTCTCAACAAAAGTTGGAAACCTCGACACAGACGTTACAAATCTAAAAACTGACATCTCGGCGAGCAAGAGTTTGATTGAAGCCAATAAGAAAAACCATAAGAACAATAGTACCACCTTGGCAGCTAATCTCTCATCTATCCTTACCAACCAAAACGATATAAGAACAATAAACATGAAAATAGCCATCATAAAGGAATCCTTCTTATTTAGTTTTTTCTTCTCAAGAATGACAACTGCTTGGGTAAATCCAACTAGTATTTCTAGATATCCACCGAATTCTTACGTTGTTAACCTACCTGGGAGGTTTAATCAGGAAACAAAAATAATGCTTCTCCATCACGTTTTTGATCTAGAAAAACATATTTCTGACTTGAGTTTACTTTATTCCATCAATTTCCTCATGAAGGATAAAACAGTCAAGTTCATTGATCTGACGAAAATCGATATGAGCACGAAAAAAGTAGTATTTAGCAATCAACAACTGTTTGTCTTAAATGAAACATTTTCTCTTAAAGACCTGGTGGATCCCAACAACGTAGAGATGTTTAGTATTCATGTTCGAAGGACATCTAATGTAGATTACTCAAATGAGTCTTGCTTTACTATCTTAGTGGAAACTAGCGTAGGAAGCACAGTTAGTGCGTAAGGAAAATAGCCCTTTTTTACTTAAAAACACGACTTTTTTGCTTAAGATCTACTTGGTCGATTTTTGAACAAGTTTTAAGTAAAAAATATTTTGCTTGGTCGATTTTTGAACAAGTTTTAAGTAAAAAAATTTTTTCTTGAAAACACGACTTTTTTTACTTAAAATTGTCTTAAATAAATGACAGAACAAAATAACCAAGTTCTAAGTAAAACCAAGGAAAGCACTACAAAGCCGACGGAGTCGGCGAACGCCACTCTGCGGCTTACTACGCAAAAGAAAATCGAGCATGTTAAGGATCCACGAAAAGTAGAAGCTGGTAAGCGTTTAGCACAATTCTCAAGAGAAGCAAAAGAAAGAAAGAAAAAAATGTTAGAAGAACAAGAAAAACAAAGTCTCGAAAACTCTACTTATTCTTTTTCGCTCATACCTAGATCCACTATAATAGTATCTATACTAAGTCTTGGTATAATTTCTTACTTGTTTCTTAAAAAGAAAAAGAATAATAATGACACTCACCTTGAGAAAACATTAGAAAACATAGAAACGCAAGAAAACTTGGAAAAAGCAAACAAGTCTTTAGATAGCTTTGATTAAAAAACAATTTTTCTTTTTTTTTATGTATATAATAAATGAATGAGCAAACTAGGAAAAACTATATCAATCAAATTTATGAAGCAGGGATCTTGACCTTATCTGCCGTTGGAGTTTCTATGGTGAGTAAGAAACTTTTCTCAGAGCCCTTAGGAACACCACAAAGCATCCAAGGTACTTTAAAACTAGCTGGAGCTGTTATGTTAAAAAGCGTCCTAGTAAAATACCTCAAAGACAAAAAACTTATCCCAGAAAAAATTGAAAAAAAAAATGGCTTCTATGATAGCAGGAGGAGTTTTTAACGCATTTGCTTTTGCAGGTGCAGGATTCTTATTTTCTAAGCTTAATCATAATGGTTATGAAAAAGAAATGAATCGTCATAACTTAGCTATGGAAAAACTAGCAAGAGACAAAGAAGTGTGGTATGAGAAAGAAGTAGCAAGAAAAAATAAAGAAGCTCGCCTACGTCAAGAACTAAGCGATGCAAACAGAGACATCAACACCACGAATAAAAATCTAGCTCATCTTCAAAAAATGTTGGATTCTACACGACTTGAATGGACTCCAGAACCTAGGCTTGAAAATTATTATAGACCTAGTAAAGAAATGGCGGGTTATCAGCACGTCGTGATGGGGATTACTGGCATCGTTGGAGGATGGCTTGTAGGAAAAATTATATAAGCCGCTTTGGCTTAAGAAATGTTTATCTTCTGTAGGAGGAGATAAACATTTCAACCTAACACATTAGTCCCACCAGTACATGCCATAATGTTTATACATTCTTAACACGATCTTTTTTATATCGACATAGTGTGTGTTCTTGAAATATCTAGGAAGCTTATTACTTAAACTTAATTAGATATCGGTTAATATTCTTATATCCGTCTCGTTCGTGATCTCTAAAGGAACGGTAACTTCTATTTTTCTTCTACTGAGATAAGACAAGTCCTTATAAAAAGGGTGATCATATAATTGATTTTCTGTTAAGCAACCTATACTTTGATCATCATCTCTTTTAAAAAAATCTATCATGATACGTGAATCTACGTCTACAGGAATAATCATCTCTTTTATTATATATGTTTGTTTTTTTTTAAAAATCGATTTCTGACTACAAAAATTATCCAGAAAGTAATAAAAAAGCCATGAGTCTTCCAAAAAATAATTTCTTTCAAAAGTCGACTTCTGACTACAAAAATGATTCAGAAAATATTTTAAAAAAAAAACAACATATATAATAAAAGAGAGATGAGTAGTCAAGACATTATTACAAAAACCATAAAGCAAAGTACTCCGCTGAGTGATATTAAGTTTGGTCCAACGAGTGATAAGTTTTATGTAAGGAAAATAAAAAAATCTTCATCTTCTCCTTCTATTCGTGAATATTATACGAAAAACCTTCACGACTATTCTATCTCGTCCTATCCATCTAATAAAAACTATATTCGAGGCATTAAACGCTTTTACAAAAAGAAAAAAAGTTCTTAAAAACTTAGCGAGACAAAAACAAAGTGCTGAAACACCTACTCCTCCTATTATGGAAAATATTACGAGAACGACTAAGAAAACATCTTACCCAATGAATAGAATGTATGATGCGTTGAATAATTTTTATGATAAGTTGGTACGTATTGTTCCTAAAAATGTAAGAAAGAGAATATATGACTTTATGACAAAAACTTTAAACAAACTTCCTTGGAATAAAAAGAAAAAAATTATCACAGAATGGAAAACAGCATTAAAAGGAAGGCTAAGGTCTTATGTACTTATTGCTGATGAAGATGATAGAAACTTAGATCCAGAAAAATAGCTAAGAATTCACGAAGATCTTATTATAGATCATCTTAAGACGCTTATAGATCATAAGGTTGAGCTTATTCTTATTTGTAAGATGATAAAAAGAGATCCTAAGACAGATGAGATCGTAGAAGAGGATGAGGATCATTTTAGTTCTGGATATCACATCATCTTAAAAGAGTCCAATATCAAAAAGATTTTTGATAAAATGGTACGTAAAATATGTAATTCGTTTTTAGAAAAACAAAAAGCGGGATCAGGATGGGAATTTAAGTTTGTAAAAGAGTTACACGTTCATACGGTTAAGTATGAGCCTTTAAAAGGTTCTTCTTATGTTCCTACCCCGAAGAAGCTTGCTAATAAAAAGGCCGTCATCAATCCTAAAAATAAGTTCTTAAATGAAAATGGGGATCCCGATCAAAAATGTTTTAAGTGGGCTATAAGTATAGCTTTACTTAAGAGTTCCGAGGAAAAAAATAAAAATAGGCTCTCAAAGTCTTTTAGAATAAAAGTAAATAGAGCTTTTAATTGGAAAGACATTCCATTTCCTACGCCTATCAAAGACATTAAAAAATTCAAGAAAAATAATAATGGTATTCTTATTAACTTATATGGTTATGAAAAAGAAAATTTATTTCCTATGGGTGAGATGGTTCATGATTCTCCAAATATAAGACTTTTACTATTAGAAGATAAACATTATACGATAATTCATAATTTTTCTAGACTCGTTAATTCGAACCTGTGTAAAAATAGATATAAAAAACATGTTTGTGACTTTTGCCTTCAACATTTTAAAAAACAAGAAAAATTAATAGACCATAAGAAATATTGTGGAGAACATAAGCCCATCAAGACGATACTTCCTGATAAATGTTCTTTTATTTCTTTTCAAAATCATAACAGAAAGAATAAGGTCGAGTTTGTGATATATTCTGATTTTGAATGTATTCTAAGACCCATGAATGAAAAAGCAGGAAAAGATACCACACGATATCAAGAACACGTTCCTAGTGGATTTTGTTACCTCATCAAATGTTTTGATGATACTATGTTTGCTCCTAAGTTAGTGCATCACACGTATGACCCTATAGATCCACGAAGCGTGCAGGAGATATTCGTAAGCGAGTTAGAAAAAGAAGCGAAAAACATTTATGATCGGTTTTATAAAAACCCAAAGAAAATGATCTTAACGGATAAAGACATAGAGAACTTTAACAAGGCAGATATTTGTTATATTTGTGAAAAGGTCTTAGAAAAGGATAAAGTAAAGGATCATTGCCATTTTACGGGAAAATATAGAGGAGCCGCTCATAATAGTTGTAACATCCGATTTAAGAAATCGAAATTTATTCCAGTTATTTTTCATAACTTAGAAGGATATGATTCTGATCTATTTATAAAACCTTTAAGTAAGACTCCTGGAAGAGTTTCTTGCATTCCAAAAAATGAAGAAAAGTACATAAGTTTTATTAAGTATCTTACCGTAGATGAGAAAAATAAACAACCGGTTAACATGCAATTAAGATTCTTAGACTCTCTTAAATTTATGGGTTCTAGTTTAAATACTTTAGTGAGTAATCTAGAAAAAGAAGATCTAGTATTATTATCGAGATTTTTCCTAAGAAAGGACACGTCGAGCTAGTTTCTAGAAAAGGAACATATCCTTATGATTATATGGACTCGTTCGAGCGATTAAAAGAAAATAGCCTTCCTTCAAAAGAAGACTTTTATTCCAAGCTTAACGAAGAGCCTATTTCAGATGAAGATTACGCCTACGCGAGAAATATTTGGGAAAAATTTTACATGAAAACCATGAGAGACTATCATGATCTTTACTTAATTACGGATGTCATATTACTTGCGGACGTCTTCGAAAGATTTAGAAAAACATGTCAAGAGAATTATGACTTAGACCCCGCATGGTATTTTACTTCTCCAGGATTAGCCTGGGATGCGGCTTTAAAAACTATGAAGGTAAATTTAGAACTTCTATCTAAAAAAGACATGTTTATCATGATAGAAAAACGTATTCGAGGAGGCGTTTCCATGATTACTAAGAGACATATCAAAGCTAATAATAAGTATCTTCCGGATTATGATCCTACAAGAGCTAGTACTTTTATTCCTTACTTAGATGCCACTAACTTATACGGATGGGCGATGATGAAAAAACTGCCCACATGTCATTTTAGATGGATGAGTAGCAAAGAAATAAAGAATTGGAAAAATGTAGGTTGTATATTAGAAGTAGATCTCGATTATCCCGAACATCTGCATGATCTTCACAATGATTTTCCTCTTGCTCCGGAAAAAATAAAAACAAACTTAGGAGAGGGTACTTCTATCGAGAAATTAGTTCCAAATCTTTATCATAAAAAGAATTACATAGTTCACCATAGAATTCTAAAAGACTACTTAAAATTGGGACTTGTTTTAAAGAAAATTCATAAGGGTATTCGTTTTAAGGAATCAGAATGGTTAAGACCTTATATCGAGAAAAACACGAACTTAAGAACGCTTGCTAAAAACAAATTCGAGAAAGATTTCTTTAAACTCATGAACAACTCCGTTTTCGGAAAGACGATGGAAAACATTCGTAATAGAGTAGACATATAGAATTAGTCAACTCCAAAAAAAGAATAGAAAAGATAGCAAAAAAACCTAGTTTTAAGTCTTTTACGAGGTTTGATGAAAACCTAGTAGCCGTACATAAACATAGGACAAAACTAACATTGAATAAGCCTATTTACGTAGGAATGGCTATTTTAGATATTTCTAAAAGTCTTATGTACAACTTTTATTATAATTACATAAAAAAGAAATATGGAACCCGCGCGAAGTTAGGTTTTACGGATACGGACTCTTTACTTTATGAGATAGAAACCGAGGACTTCTATAAGGACATTTTTCCAGACCTTGATCGCTATTTCGATACTTCAGAAATAATAACAGATCATCCTGATATCATAAAAGGATTAAATAAGAAAGTACCAGGCGTGTTTAAGGAGGAATGTGGGGGTACACAAATTATAGAATTTATAGGACTAAAAGCAAAATTATATGCTTACTCGAAGGAAAACTCCTCAGAAGAAATACGTAAGTGTAAGGGGTTAAAGAAATATGCTATAAAGTCTTTAAAGTTAGACCATTATAAAAAATGTTTAAATGACGATCTTCCTATGACTAAGAAAATGAATCTCATAAGAAATAAAAAACATAAACTTTTCTCGGAAACGGTGAATAAGATAGCTTTAAGTGCAAACGATGATAAGAGAATAATACTATCAGATAAAATTAATACTTTAGCGCCTGGACATTTTACGACCCGATAAAGAGTAACCGTGGATCTTAGAAGGAATTTATAATCTTAAAACGTTATGCATTCCAATAACTTTCTAAATCTAGACCCGAACATTCCAAAACTTTTTATTTCTGACTACAAAAATTATCCCGAAAGTAATAAAAAAACTGCTGACAAAAAATGCTGACTCAGCAAAAATGGGAATCGGGTGATTTTAGCCCCTAAAAGGGACCGAAAAAATGGCGCTAAAGTATAAGCTACTATTAGAAAATGTGCCAGAAGTGAGTTTTGCACACTACTAACATTTGGTTCAAACGTATCACATCAGGAACTAATGATGGATGTTTGAACTGAATACTCCAGTATCTAATTTGGACTCTTAATATGCATCATTTCAGACTTGTATTCGGAGCCGAAACCTAATTGAAGGATTTTCATGAAATAAATGAATTCATTGCATTGCTTATTCTTTCTGCAATCATGTCATCAGAATTTAGCGCAACATCGTTTACGGATATTAGATTGTTCAATGTTTCGTGATACCTTGGCAGATTTTGAATTCTTCTTGCCAAGCCACTTCGGCTTTCGAACGTATTCAATCACCAACATCCCTTCAAACTAAGTGTCAACTAATAAATTTGATGTCATGTTTTCAATTTCTACTTTGGAACTCTAAAACGTAACATTGAAAAAGGGCGCTCAAATAAACATGTAACTAATTCCATTTCTGTAACCCTGCACCTGCTATCTGCTTATTACCTTGTCGGTTTATTCAAATGCAAGGATGAATGGCCTATTGCTAAATATTTTGTGTACATTTATACGCTTAAGCGCTTCCCATCTGAATAACTAAGTTTCATCTAACTTAGAAACGCTTGACCTCGGTATAATTGGAAATAATTTCTCCCATGGCATGTTTAGTTTGTCAAAAAACACTAACACTAGCTTCTCGATAACTTTGTCAAATCAAAGGAAAGAATGTTTTATAGTTTCCTTATCATATAGTCTTTTAATAACACAAAAACAATATCTTTACAGCGATTAAAATTGATATTCTCATCACATACTAACACGAAAGCCTTGCCTAGCAACAAAACAGGCTTCAAGTTTCATTCCTGCCCTCGGAAAACTTTGACAAAAATACGTTGAAAAATTTTGATTCGCGAAGATTTAACGTAGAGAAAAACGCAACTTGATGCTAAGTAAAGCAGCGCGTTTTTCTAGCGTGGCAGTAATTTTCTAATAACTCTGGTTGCGAATATATAGATATCTACCGAGTTACATTCATCTGCAAAGCCGCTCTCTGCTTACCGAACATGCTATTACAATTGCAATATAAACAAACTGCACGAACTATTTTTTATGAATACCACTGCGAAATAATTGTAAGTCACGTATTCGCGGCAGGGCAATTCTACATATAAAATTACCACAAACCATTTGCCAAGTCTGGTTTTTAATATTTATTCCTAGATAACTCATTCCTCAGCCTCAGTTCCATGCAGTGCACCATCGCATGCAGCTCCCTATGCGGACGCTCTGCGAACCTTTTTTAATGCTTTAATTTGTGGACTATCGAAAGTGATCATAGCTCTCCGTAACTTTTAAGTTGACCTGAAGAAATGCAAAAGTTTGTATATATGGTTCATGTTGTACTTCGTGGCTAAACTTTGATTTAACGATGTCTGTTCCTCTGTGGTAAAATTGTCCTAGAAAGAGCAATTTAACTGCACGTAAATATGTTTGCGGGAGCGATTGCAAAATACCCGTCCACTTTTAAAAAGTAAATTCTACGCGGCTGCACAGTGAAAAATCATTAAAACATTCATCAAATGACGTAACTACAATTCTTGACCAAACCACGATGAAAAAGCTTCGTCAAAATCGCATTCGTTCACCTCTGTGTCTAATTTTTGTTGTACTAAACAAAAGAAACCGCAATAAATCAACGACTTGTCAAAAACTGGTTTAATTAGAAAGGATTTACATTTAAAACTTCAAAACTTTCAAGATTATGCTCCGACTGACCTTTGACGTGGCCACTGTCTCTCTTTCAAGATTATGCGCCCACTGACCTTCGATGTGGCCACTGAATCTAAGTTCAAACCTAGATACAGGCAAATCTCTGCCTATAGTATCACGAAGCAGAAAACAATCTATTTATGAGGAAGCTTAGGCTAGCCCATTGATCGAAAAAACTGAAACACTACCTGAGGCGGGAAATTTGAAGCCAAAAATCTAGAGCAATCACCAGGCCCCTGGTACAAAAAACACGCGTGGCCATTTGAAACATACAAACAAAACGTTGATCAAAAATCGCCAAAATTGGGCCGAAACGCCTCTCATATTTTATTTCAGTGGAGCGAAAGGAAAGGTCAAATAACTATCTTTCATATCAGACCTTTCGCCCAAATGTCTATGGATAGAAAACCGTCCTTTACGCGAAAACGTAGAGCTAATAATGGAGTTCGTCACAGTGGCCGAAGGTACACTGGCTTGTTTTCCCAGCATGCTTTCTGTTTGTGTTTGAAGTAGTATTGAGGCTATTGACTCTTTTTTACTTGATAAAGCTTATACATCTTTCAAATATAACACAAATAAAGAAACAACACGAACACAGTTTGTTGTTAGAGAAAAGTTTGTTTCAGATAATATTTATTGTCACAAAATATGATTCATGCTCCTGCATTTACAAGTTGCTCAACAAAAACACGTGTCACGCGAGAAATTCCTCCAGACACGCAGCTTTAACCAATTATACGTAAAATCTAATGGAGTTGCCGTTCCAGTGTTTTAGTTATATGGGCTAGCTGTTGGTTAGCGCTAACGCATCGTAGGACTTCAGATGGTATGCAACTTGTAATCAAATGAATACCTAATTTTGTATTTTCGTGGCCTGAACAAGCCTTTTACAACCTTTTACGAAAATGCTCGAAATCGAAGCAGCTATAGCGTCGAAATGAGATTCTCTACCTTTTACAAAAATGCTCTGAATCGAAGCAGCTATAGCGTCAACATGAAATTTTCTGCGGACAACCCAAACCGCTCCGCTTCCAAAAAACGACAGCGACATCGAAATGTGATTTGGTTTAACCCCCCATTTGGTAAGAACGTACGAACAAACGTGGCTCAGCAGTTCCTCCATCTGATTGACAAACATTTTCCTCGCAACAGCGCGCTGCACAAAATCTTTAACCGAAACTCTGTCAAGGTTAGTTACTCGTGCATGAGAAATGTAAAGAGCGAAATCTCGTCGCACAACAAACGTCTGCTGAACAATTCCATCTTCAAAGACAAGACGCAGAGCTGCAACTGCTGTAGAAAAGATCAATGCCCGTTGCAGGGGGACTGTTTGTTAAAAAGTGTTGTATACAAAGTGGAAGTAACAACAGAGAAGCAAGAAGACACCAAATTGTATATCGGCATGACATCATCTACATTCAAGGAACGATACAGGAACCACAAGATGTCTATCAACAACAAACGATA
>JAOBYK011120863.1:0-23048 GCA_025434845.1 Phenganax subtilis | reverse complement strand
GTGTAAAAAACATCCATTCTTGCAGTAATTTGTCTAAATTGTATCCAGGTAATTCAATAGGGAGATTTAAATGAATTGAGTTGCTGAACAAAACACGCAAAGTTAAACAACAAAAACTTCGCCACAATGATAGCAACGAATAGCATGCTTGTTTAGGCTAAACTTTAATCTTCTACACCCCGCATATTCGTGGAAATATGCAAAGTTTTTAGCACCCGACACGCGACAAATTATTCGCATCAATGGTTTCACGACAACCCAACTTTAAAGCAGAACAAATGCACTTTAAATCACTGAAAGACTCACCAAAAACACTGCAAAGGCACCAGAAGAACATCAGCGTGTGAACAGTCATCTTCATTTTAAAAATCCCAGCGTTTTATAGCGAAATTTTGAAGATAAAAACAAGAAAATGGGAAGTATTTTACATTGCATCAAAAGCAGCATAGGAGATTAGTTCCATGGTCAGAAGCCGTAGGACCGAGGCACGTGTTGTGACGTAGGCATGAGAGCGCAAAGCGAGCAGGCCACGAAGCGCGCGTGTTGACGCGAGTACGTCACGCTTTCCTATATGTTACGTAACATGAAGTTTCCCGTTGCTGAATTGGGCAAAGCATGGGCAAAGCAGGGGAGGGGCAGTGTGAATTATCATAATTATCATACTTACGTAACAAGAAAACATCGTTCAAACACTCACCTGTAGAATTTTTCTCGTTGAATTCGAGGACAATTTAGTGAAGGGTGCAATCAATATTGTTTCTGTTACTCAGTAGTTTCCATTTGGATTGTATTGTTCACAGTTTTTGAGCTGTTTTGTGCGTGCATTCGTGCACGTTCATTTCCTCCTGCTGTGTATAAAAGTATTTTCCTGTTAGGAATAGTTCTATTCTGATGCAACAATGTCTAGGTCAAGATTGATTTTCAGACAAGTAAGAGGACTACAGTTTAATAAAACATTTCTGCCAATGGACTATTGACTAAACTGGAACTTCATAGTACCTGTTCTAAATGACAAATTACTACTTTTCATTCTGTTTCCAGCTTTTCGAAATTGAGTCTTCAACATACAGCTACATTCTTGGCTGTTCAAAATCCAGGAAGGCTATCATTATTGATCCAGTTGACATAACAGTCAGTCTATTAATGTTGATTGATCATATTCACTGACTTGAAAACTGTTCATTGGCATTGCATGACCAGTTTCTCAGGCCATAGCTGTGCTACAAGAATTACCACTAAGTATAAGATAAATGAACGTTGTATGTTTTCAATTTCAGGCTTCCAGAGATTATCATTTATTAAAGGAATTGAACCTCAAACTGCAGTTTGCTGGTGAGTCACTTCATCTTTTACATGTTATAAGTATACTATATATGTTGACAATACATCTCATTTATATATTTTGTTAAGTGAACACACATATTCATGCTGATCACATCACTGGTACTGGATGGTTAAAAGCACTCATTCCTTCATGTCAAAGTGTACTTTCCAAGACTGCTGGAGGGCAAGCTGATGTTTTTATTGATGATGGAGATGTTTTAGAATTTGGTGAACAAGCTTTAGAATGTCGGCTTACACCTGGTCATACAAATGGTATAAAGATGCTTCTCCTTGCTAATCAAATTGTAGATTTTGAACCCATAATGCAGGAACTGTACCCACTGTATTATATTCAGGTTGTACAACATATGTTGATATTTCCAACAAATTGGCATTTACTGGTGATGCGCTATTGATTCGTGGATGTGGTAGAACAGATTTCCAACAAGGTGCTTGTTTCAAAATAATACTCTCAACTGTACATCATAATAACTTTTCTTATTTTCCTGTTTTCTCATTGTAGGCAATTCTTCGAAACTTTATGATTCCATTCATGAGAAAATACTTTCTTTGTCTTCAGACTTTTTGCTTTATCCTGGACATGATTATCAAGGTACCAAACACTTTACACCGTCCTGTTTCTAACTTCTAGTTATATTTTCTGTTTAAACTAGTTTGTTTGTTTATAGGTCATACTGTAACATCAGTTGAGGAAGAAAAACTTCATAACCCAAGATTAACAAAAAACAAAGAAGAATTTATAAACATCATGAGTAATTTAAATCTAGATTATCCCAAGAAAATTGGTAAGAGAAGAATTGTATAATACATTTTGAATCTATGCGGGATGGAACTAAACGAGGAATGTTCTTACTGTAGATGCTGCTCTTCCAGCAAATTTGGTTGATGGTTCAGAGCAAGTTGATAAGACCTTGGTGCAACAAATACGTCATGGCTAATATAGTAAGTTTATACTTCTAATAAAAGTGATTATTGCTATCTATCCTTCCTCCCAAACTACCTGTTTATGACTTTATAATCAGTACGAATGTCAAAATAACTGTCATTAACTACATATCTTGTGGCAGAAAGCAGAAAATAGATTGTCTTAGGTTCAACTATGGTTTTTAAGGGTAATTTTGCCGTCAGCAACATATTGTAAACTTCTCCATGAAACACAAACTCATATGTTTTTTCACAGAGGTTCACTATTTCATATGCAATGCTGAAATTTTGTTTTCTACTCAGCAAATGCAAGCATCCCTCATTTTTGTCAAGTGATGTCACGTTCGTCTTGATTGTGAACATCGTCTGTGACGCTAAGCTTCGTAGAGCTTCGGTACTCATCGTAGTGTTGTTGTAAATTTTCACGGCACATGTGCACAATGTAATATCAACAGTGTCATCGACACAATCTTGGAAACGGTTGTATAGTGTATGTCTATCAAATTTCACCAGCTTAGCGTAAGCAATTGTCTCATCCGGTAACAATGGTGTTTCAACCATGACTTGAAAGATTTCAATCATATTTGGTAATGCTGATTCCACAACTAAATCCATTGTTGTGTCGAGTCTATACTTTGTTTGTTTTTCAAAATTGTTCTTAAATTCCATACCTCGAAGTCGTAGGCATGAGCCGTAACTTCCAGACATCTTACCTGGAAGGATTAACAACATTGGCTTTTATCGAAGCAAATGTGTGTGGACAGTCCTAACTAAGTTTCTCTTACCTCTTCTAAACTGCTCTTGTATCATATTATTAAGCTGTCCTAAAGCAAACTCTGCCAGCCAAATATAACGTTGTGAGTTATCTTCCACTTTCTGGTCCCAACCTTCACACTTGCATCTCGTCAGTGGCGTAAGAGGCAAATTTTCACATGTACGGTTGCTAGGCAACACAGACAATATACCATTGACTTTGTAGTCTTTTGATGTCATTTTAACTGGATCATTTAGAGCCATCAACATCTTATGTATGTCAAGCGTAGTAAATAATCTTCGTTGGTTTTCAACCAATGAGGAGACTTTATCTCTTCCGAGTTTCTTAGCGACGTCTTCCGATAGCATTATGAACATTAACGGATTCGAGAGTTCAAAACGACCTTCCACCGTGCGTGCGAAACTTGTCCTTGTGTGCCCGTGGTCTGATAAGAGTATGGTCAGCGTATTAGGGTTACGTGATAGGTGTGTGATGTAATCAGCCAGGCCTAGGTCATCATTACGAATGCGTGTTCCAGAGCTTGTGTGGCCAGTGACTAGATGAAGATAGTGGAGGAGTGGAAGCGAATCTGGGTGATCACGTATGGACCTGGAGAGAGAACATGGATAATTATGATCATGTAGGTTCTTGAGAGGACACTTCTGCTTCCAACTTTTCGAATAACTTTACTCACCTGAGATATTCCAAGTGATAGTTGAGATAGTAAGTGCTAATGAACGCTCCATTCAAACAAACTTGTTCAGGAATATCCAGATCATTTGTTCGACCATATTTCTTCACAACTTCACAAGTAAAGTGAGTCAGACCAAAATCATCAATATAATAATCTTTCCATCGTTTCTGCAGCTCAGCCCACCTTCAATTAAACAGAAAAATAACATTTGTCCACTCTAGCTCAAGATAAATCTTGCAATTCTACAACTGTCTACCTCTTTGCAAAACCAGTCTTATGTTTAGGTGTGGCATATCTTTCTACATCAGTAAGCATTAGTCCCCAGCGGTCATACCAACATCCTTCTTCTTGAAACAATGTCTGGTAGCCAGATCTCTTGTACTCTCCAAATAACACAGGGATACCCAGAGATTTCTTCGACTTTTGCCATTTACTGCTGAACTCATGATACACACCTGATGTCTTGCCAGAATAGAGTGGCCTACAGTTGTCCATTGTATGTTGACTTACACTTTGTAGCAGCTCAAAATCTAGTACTGTCGCTTGGACACTTTTATTGTACACTACATGACGTAGTGCTTTCACAGTCTGTGGCATGGATCGATAGAAGTGTGGTCTCGATATTGAATCTATCAAGATTATATTAACGTTAATATTTTTATTTTTTTTTGATTTTGGTGATAGTTTTGTTGTTTGTGGAAGAGAAAGAGCTTGCATTAGACTACCGCATTTGAAAAATACAAAATGAAACCCATTTTGTAAAGTACGATAAATTATTTCCTCTATATGCTCGTCACTTGGTGCATAGACCCACTTTATGACTTGCCCATATGTAGCATCCATCTCTCCCATACAAGGTTGCCACGGGAAACAAACTGACCAATCACATTCAAGGTTATGTATTCCAGACTTGTGATTGGCTATAAACTTGCACAGATGCTGGTGGTTAATTTCTTCACATTTTTGGGTGGGAAGCTCGCTTGATGAGCCATACAGCTCATAGGCTAGGTCACAGTCTCTCTCGTGCGATCTGTCCAAATAAGATATTATTAAAACTTTCTCTATATAAAATGAGCAAGTTTCTGAGCAGGTCTGTATTATTATGTGCTAGGGATTCTTCGACTAACCTGTGAGGTTTGCATGTGATGCTTTGGTAATCATTGGGATATCTGCTATCTCTGATTGGTTTACGTAGTCCCAAATATGGGCATGGATCATCCCCAGGAAAATTGCCCTCTCTTTCAATATTGAGTAGATTGTCAGTTAATATTGTTGATGTGCTTTTAGTCTCCTGTCTCCATGCTCGTTTGAACCTTTGCTCTGTAGAGAGACATGATGAATGAATTCACTTTTGAGACCTGAATACAGGCGCACATGCAGAAAGTAATCTACCTTTCTCATAAATATGCCGTTGTTTTATCTGAAGCGTTGTTTTTCCTTAAAAACAGTTTGAAGAATTGTGTAATCATTTGTTATAAAGCCTAAAGTCATCTTGCTGTATATTTTGTTCTTACCAAGTCTTCATTTACCTTTGTACGTCCAAGGTTTTGGAGTGAATGTAATTACAAAGATGGCGCTGACTATTAGGAGCAATAACGCCTTTAATTTTTTCTGAAACAAATTTTTTTGTAACTTTATAACACTTGTTATTATAAAGTGGACAAGAAGATACTGAGAAACACTCCTTGATATATTTTCGACAGTTTTATACACACTTTATTACTTAGCTCGCTGTTTTTTCTGAAGAGTCTGAGTACGAGTATGTTACTGATCACATGATATTTTCCCGCCTTTGCCGACTAAAACGGCGAGATTTCTTGCAACGGTAGTTACTAGAAAGGTTACATTCACACTAAAGGGTTTCTTTGTGACTTGAAATTATTAGAGAACACTCTTGTTAGTGAAAGTACTCGAAAAAGACGAAGAAACTGCCTTTTATGAGCTTCGAACGTTGGCCAAAAGTTCGTCTTTTTAATTTTCGATTGCGTTGCATTCTCGTGTTTTACTACATTAATATCTGGTTACATTCTTGTTACAATGTCTGAATATTTTTTCAGGTTCTTCAACGTTATGGTGACGAAATGTGATACACGGAGCACGTGAGAATAGTTTATAGTTTTCACTGCTTGCCTATAACTATTGAAAAAAACGACTTGAATGTATCGATGCACAAGACTTGAAATTTCTCATCCTTTACGAAAAAAGAAAATCTCAGACTTTTTACACTTACCCTTACAAAGAACATTTTCTAAGCCCTAGTCTCCCTGCGTATCTGTCCTGTAGCAATTGTAGAAATTAGATAATGTGCATAAAATGCACCCGCATTTTCATGATGATCAAGGCAATATAGCTAATTACCCGGAGTGGGATACCAACTTCGACTATGAATGGGAGGTTTAACAAAGTAGACGTTGCTCTGTGTGCTTTTTAATCATCACATACTTTTACCCGGCCAAAAAGTGAATATTCTCCGCCAGTCACGGATAAACCACAATCATGGAAAAGTATTTTTATCGTAGAGTATCTTTGGAAGTAATAATGTGGAATCCATTTTATAGTTGTATATATATATTATTATTCTTCATCCGCACTTTTAAAATCTTTTCAATACGTTAACCTGCTGTTAACGACCTGTTTCCTACGAATGATTGTTTAATTTGCCAACAACAAAGCTATTGTCAGGACAATGGGTTTTCTTTAGCTCTGGTCCTGCTGAGGACCATTTTCCACTGCGGCCGCTTTGCCCGCGCGGGCAGAATGCACACTTTTGAATATGCTCTGTTGTTGTTTGTCGGCGCTTGGTCCCGACTTCCGCGAGCACGCTAGGAAAGTTAAAAGTAATTCAACTATCTCCGTGTGTATGCGACATCAAGAGCGGATAATCAACAAGCCAGCAGGTTCCAAACTGTGCGCTCCGCCCGCGCGGGCAAAAAGGCCGAAGTGGAAAATTGCCTTTTTGTAGTCAGCGCTATCCGGGGGGAGGCGGTGAACACGTACATTGACTTTCGGTTTCACAACATAGTGGAATGGGCATTTGTGATGTCTTTCAATAAGAAGTGAAAACTTTCAAAGTTTTCAAAGTTATGGACACCAGAGGAGTAATCTGGCTTACAGATACTAATGGCGTTGCCTATACTCTTTCTCTTGACGATAATAAGTTGACCGTAAAGTCAGATGAAAATAATATATTAATAAAACGAATAGCTGCTGTGGACACTTGTGCATTTGCCATAGGAGGTGACCAAGATATTCATTTGTACGTGAATAGTAGGGATGTTCCTATCAGAGTACAAGTGAACACATATGAGAATCAAAGATGGGGACCCATTAATAAATGGTCTGAAAAGGCGGTAGGTCCTAACCACTAATTAGTAAAATATTAGCCATTTACTTGGTGGTAGGATACTCTCTCTGTCTTGGTTTCAAAGGGTTAAGAGAAACTGGTTAACTAAAATACGAATGGCAATCTAGAATGCTTTTTTCACAATCCATTCTGATAGTCGATTGTTGCAGGAGGCATTTATTATTGTACAGAGATCATTCCAAGTTTATGAAAAGATCATGCTTGTATTTTATCACAATGTAGATGTTGCCAACAGATCGTTGGTCATGGAGTACTAAGGATGGTACAAAACATCAGCCAAAGGATTCGTTTCATCTTCCTGAGAACTGGCAATGGGAAGATAATTGGTACATTGATCAGACAGTTCCTGGAGATGAGAAGGTCTACTAGTAATTTGACAAATTATCTTCACACAAACAACTGGGCTAATTTGTACCTATTCGTAGGGCTGGGAGTATGCTTTCGACTTTCCCAGAGAGTATAGTCCAGTAAAAGAATGGATGTCTTGCGTACGACGAAGACGCTGGGCAAGGTATCGTCGTTTTGTTCAGCTTGAGAGATGGATTAAGGTAAGGTATTTGTATTTCTATTTTTTGTATGAGTTACACAGCATTGAGAGGTCATAGTAACCTTGCTGCCTGTTTTTCATTCTACAGATCACTTCTCCAGATACAGAGGAGTTGGTTGAGAGAGCTATTCAGGATATTGGTGTTGGTGGTATGCTCCTTCCTGGATGTGAACCTGGCCATATTGCTCTGTGGGCTGTTAATTTTGCTGGCCAGGTGATTTTCATTCTTCACTAGAACAACTGTATTATTAAAACTCATCAAGGTGCAGGTTGAGTCACCTTGAACAAATGAAATTAAGCATTGACACTCAATGACTTTACATTTTCTTGTATTTTCAGGTGTTATACAGAAAAGGAATAACTTCAGTTTGTCCTCAAGGTACTGATTGGATAAAAGTGTCTCTTCCTGATGATATCCTCGCTGGTCAGATATCTGTTGGTCCAACTGGAATGGTCTGGATGATCAGTTGGCAAAGAAAGCTATTTCTTCGAACTGGAATCTCAAAATTTCAACCAACAGGTCTCTAACATCGTTTTGCATTTGGTAGAGTAAATCTTTCATAGAAGCTAAAGCCCAGCTGGAGCTTACAATTTTCTCATTAATAAGAAAACTTGTTTCTCTTGTAGGAATATCATGGATTCCTGTTGATTTTCCAGATGATCGAGTTTATCAAGTTTCCGTTGGAATAAATGCACTATGGCTTCTTACAATGGAAGGAAAAGTATGCTATAAATGGTGCATTAAAATACTATTTTTGTTATGAAGCTAACCTGTGAATATAGTACCTATGTCATGTGTATGTATATATAAGAGTTACTATAGAGTTGAATTTCTTTTAGGTGTATTTCAGACGAGGTATTTCTTCATTCATTGGTTACACAAATGAGTCAAGTGCTAAAGGAACCAAATGGGTTGAAATGGTTGGAAATTTTTCCCTTCTTTCCATGGCTTTGAATGATCAGGTACATAATATAATGAACTTCATTTTATTGAGTGAATATAGGACTTGTTGGCTAATTTTTTTGTCTTTTTTTAGGTGTTTGCATTAAACAGTGGTTCTGATCATATCTACTTCCGTTCTGATGTCACCTCCTCTGAATTGTCTGGCAAAGAATGGAAGAATTTAAATATAAGTCGCACAGAAAGCATGAGCAGTTTATCAAGTGATGCATCACAACAGGAAGTTGAAGGAACTAGAGGTATGATGAGGGATATTGATGTGTTAGAGGTACGAGTAGGAACATTGGTGGAGTTTAATTTATTATTAATTGTTCTTTTCTCAGGCGAGGATGGCACATTGTACTCAGAACAACTTTTTGGAATGATTGAAAAGCCTACCAAGTTCGACTGGCTTTGGATGAGCTGTGGGTCATGCAATGTTATGGCTGATTTCTTCAATTCCCACAATCGCTGGAAACCTACACCGTCAGTCAGTTCATTAAATTTGACTAATTTGAGCATCAGTGATGGTCCATGGAGGGGGACTGTGCTCGAGCTACTTGAGTCACGTGATGATGAGCTACGATCTTATTGCAGCTATGAAGAAGCTGTTGACAAGGTGCGTAAGTTGGTCGAACTAATGATAATAAGTTCTGCTCTCTTCAGAGATCAAGTTGGAGTCATTGTTCATAGTTTCAATGTTTCCCTATAGGGCAGTTGGTCAAAATCAGGGACCTTCAAAATGCGGCGTGACTATCGCAGCAACACTTGGTGTGATTGTAAAGTGACGCTGGTGGGCGAGGGTGATGCTGAATATATCATGATTCATTATGAGAAAAAGGGCAAGACCACAGAAATGAAATTAGTGATCTTTGACATTACTTGTATCTGCAGAGTATACAACCAAACATTGACAAATTGTTTTGCTATAAGCACTGCTGTACGAACTATGGAAAGAAACTGTCTCGTGTTATCAGCAATGAGTGAGAAGGAGCTTAATGAATGGATGACATCATTAAATACGTCATGCCAGCGAGCGCGCAAATGTGAAGGTCCTCCCAAACCAAGTGCTTTGTGGTGTACGACCACATGGGGAGATGTGTTCTTTAGCGATGCCAAGGATGAATCTGGTTAGTGTGCATGTCACCTCTATTCATTTCTTATCAACCACTATCCTGTGTCATCAATCATTATCCTTTCTCATCCTCTCCAATCAATATTTATCCTAGATTTCTCCAGCCTACCTGCTTATCATATTTATTGGCGTCAAGTGGGAGGTCACCTGGCCAAGGTTGAGGCTGGGGTTGATCATATTGTCTGGGGGCTTGGGTATGACGGCAAGCCCTGGTGTTTTACGCGTGGTTTTGGAGGTGGAATTTATCCCGCTCACATAAGCAGCGCCGACGGTATTTATGATCAGAGTGATGAAGATGTATTTTACACTTACGAGAATCAGAGATGGAACCCAGTGGAGGGATATGGGGGAAGGTGAGGGATGGGATGGGACGTAGAATGAACAAATGATGTCTTAAAGTTCAACTCAAGATCCAGTGTTACTTTCATCTTTCAGACGATTTGTGACGGATCGTTACGAGTGGAGTGACGTCACTGGAGTGCTGGAACGTCGCAAAGAAGGATTTCCACTGCCAAACTCTGCCTGGCAGTGGGTGGGAGAGTGGAAAGTGGACTATAGCACAACAGAAGGAACGGATGAGGAGGGATGGATGTATGCTTTGGACTTTCCAAGGTTGGTGTTTCACCGGAGGAATCAAGCCTTGAAATCCTGTTCATGGCTGGAATCAAACGACGTGCATTGATTTAGTGTTTCATCAAATGAATTGCTAAATTTTTCTTCCAGGGAATATAGTGGTGTGAAGAAATGGAATGATTGCGTGAGAAGACGGAGATGGCAGAGGTACTTATAATAGCTACTTTATCACATTTTTTATCAATCCATTTGTCTTTAAAAGGTATAGCCAACGAATTTCATCGCTTGCCTATCCTTTGAAATTAAACTGACTGTATTTACCAGGTCAGCTCGAGTAAACACGACAGGTCCTTGGATAGAAATTTTTCCTTCAATTCAGCTGAAAGATATCAGTATTCAGATTGATCGCAATTATCTTGATGACGGTTGTGTCGCCGTTTGGGCTGTGAATTCTAAAGGAGATGTGCTCTGTAGAAAGGGTGTCACTGCTACTTATCCACAGGTCTGTAGTTCACTGTATTTCACATCATTTCTGCTGCACTGAGTAACATCTTATTCAGATTTTCAACGTATTATTTCATAGGGTGAATCTTGGCTTCACGTCACGACCAACACGCCATTTGAGAGCATTTCAGTCGGATGTAACTACACTGTATGGGGTATTGGTGTGGACGGCGCAGCTTATTTGAGAGTTGGGTACGAGGGAGCTGAAGACGCAGGTATGGTGACTGATCTCTATACAACTGGACGTCGTTTTTGTCAGTCTTTTTTATAAGTAAATATTTTAACATCATGTGGTAATGGGACCCGCTCGGGTAGATGAATATTTTGTAAGTTTTTTAAATGATAGCCACATTATAAGCAGCCAAAAAAAATAACGTCGTAGTGAATAGCTGTTCTTCTCAATCTCTCGGAGTGATTGTTATGCCATGAGAAGTGAATTTATTTATTTTTACCAGGTAAAATGTGGGAACGCATCCAAGCCCCAGGTCATAATCCTCTCAATATGATCTCTGTTGGTACAAACACGGTATGGGCTGTGGATAAATTTGGAGAACATTATTACAGAGAAGGAGTAAGATCGACTTTTCCAGAAGGAATAAAATGGTTGAAGGTTTTTGGTCGTGTACAAACTGTCTCTGTTTCATGCAATGATGAGGTTGGTGTTTTGAAAATATATATTATGTTTGTTTTTTTTTGTGAAAACTGAAGATGGAACTCTCTGTTGCGTTTAGGTGTGGGTGAAATGTCAAGGGGGCCTAGAGAAGTGTTTTAATACTAGCAGAGACACACCTACAGGTCGTGGCTGGGTATTAGCTTTATCGGTAAGCATATATGCTGCTGATCAGAATTTTATTTCCTCCAGATCAGTTCTAAACTGTTCTTTGTAAAGATCCGATAAGAGTCATCTTTTATTGATCAGGGGCCGGTGGTATAAAAACGTGGTTAAACTATGAAGTTAAATACGAATGTCAACCAATCAGAATCGCCTATTTAAGATTTAACTACTTTTTCATGACAAAATCGTTGTTAAAATGTAGTTAAAAGTTTTGTACGACCGGCCCCTAGTGTTTAGACGGCAAGGGAAGTACCTAGTAAAAACCTGTGGTGTTTGCGGGAAGCAAACTGAAAGCATTCTTTAAATTAAAGATGCATTAAGTCACTGGACTGCTTAGACTTCAGTGACTTCTCCAGGGAAAAAAAACGATGAGTTAAAGTTGATTTCTTTTTTTATGTTTAGACGTTTTGGCGTAGTATAACTACACGTGCTGTTGGTATTGAGGATATTTCAGTGAATAGAGCAGACTTATTTAGAAAGGGGATGGCTGGTAGAGTCAATCAACCTGACGTGATGAAACCTTTTGAAACTGTCAAACAAAGTTCGTACAAAGAACTCATGGAAAGTGGAGATATTTATGGTATATTTGGTGGAGAAGACGAGGAGTTTATTCCTCCTGACTCGGATAGTGAAGAGGAAGATGGTTAGAAAGAATATAGGTAAAAAGTTGTTATGTCATTGTCACTGTATAAAGGATCCTCTGTAGAAATCCATGATGAATCATTATTTATTCATTTTATGTTGCTATAAGGCCCGGTTTACACTGTCAAAGTTTCTGTGATCAAAGTGGATATTTCGGATAGGTAAATCCTAAGTTTTCAAGCATTTGCTAAAAATATTTTTAAAGGGAACTAAGACAGTGCTCAAAACTGAACTACTTCACTCTGATATTTCTTACGAATTTTTCAGAACGTAGAATTTCCGTGTGAAAAATTCCTACTTTGATCACAGAAACTTTGTCAGTGTAAACTAGCCTTAAGTGGAGAAAAACGGAAACTAAACAAAACAATATTTTCTGCGTATAACCGTGTTTTGCAGCCCTGTTAGCTAAAGACATATAAATTTGAAAACTTGACTAATGCCTGAGTTATACAGTTTTAGTCAAAAAGCAAAGCTGGATTATAGTTTGTTAAGTTATCATTGACATTTCTTTCGTTTCTGCATAGAAATTGCGCCGATAGAATTATGGATTAATATTAATTCATGGCAAAGAAAGTATGCTGCCATTGTGGAGTAGGACACCGTACAGGTTTGAAATAAATTTTAGCTGAAATCTTGACTTCAGTCAACAAGACGTTTAGATGTATTATAAATTTTAGAATGTTCAAAAACATGTGACATAGAATAAAGGGAAGCTTGGTCAGTTTTGCTTCAGGAGGAGACTGTATTACCTGAAGATAACCAGCGGTGTTTGCTGGAGTCGACTGGTATTTCATTCACATGAAATTAAAGCAAAAACTAACGGTCCCCAAATTAGTTTTGCTTCGTTTCTGCGCTGCTCACAGACTCCACTCGGAAAGTAAAACTGGAATGAAAACAAAAACCTTCCCGTTTTGTTTTACGGGTGGGGGAGGCTAGTTTCTTCTGAGCATTTGTGATTCATTAAATTGAAACAACAAATCGCCGTGAAACGAAAATATTTTGAGACAACCAGAATGTTTGAATTACCTCGCTACGAGAAAACAAACAGTAAATAGTCTGTCGAGACATTCCGGCTGTTGAACAAATTGGACTTTGTAAGCCATATAGTCACATCCCTAGAAGCGTAGGCCTGCCAGCTTGGAAACTGAGCCAATGTATCAGTCCAGTTATGCAAATACACAATGTTCCACTCAATAACTGGACATTGCTGGATTTAATGTTACGTTCGATCTAAGCACAGTCTAGTTTTTCGTGGTATACACCAAGGTAGATCATTCATATTTTCCGATATATTTTGATATCAGGAGGAGAGTTCTTAGAACAACATTTTTGTACATCTGAACAGAGTTATGTCCTACACTCGTGCCACGCAAAGGCAGCTGCAAGTGGGGGTGTCTTTTGTATTTCACCGATATCTCGTGTGGGTCATCGCTCTCCCGCCGTTCTCGAACTGTCGTGAAATTCCCGCTGCCCGTTTCACACAAACCATCTTGCTGTGTGGCCGGGCATGTAGCTAGAATTTTCTGTATTTTTGCGATTAATTTCGTATTTGCTGACAGATCGTGTCGCGTTTGGAAGCAAATTCAGTACTTCCGGTTATGGTAATATATTCAACGCAACGCACGGTTTACGGTATTGTTTTGACTGCACTTGTGAAAACGAAGTTGTGCATAACAACTTGCTTAGTTTGCAATACTAATACCTCCACGAGCTCTTGGTTGTACGATATCTACAAGCGGCAAAGTCGTTTGAATGGACTCATTTACTTGCAGTCTTTTTTGTGCGAAGCTTTAAGACGCTTAAAGATGCACGAAGTGATCTTTTATAAATCTTTGTTCACGTCGAAGGAACCACTTGATTAAGGTATGTTGCGCATATGTTGGCACAGCAATGTCTTTGATATGATTTGGGGATTTTTGACCAAGACAATGCAGAAAACATTTCCAAATAAAGAGAGTCGTTAATAATTGTATCGATTTTTCATTTAAAAAATTGCGAAAATCTTGAACCTTTTTGACTTAATTGCTTGTACTACTTGAGTGAATACTTAATTTACCACAAAGACGCGTTGCGAACCTGCGGTAGGAATTTTGGTATTGTGTTCTCCAGTGGTTCTATGACGTTTTTGTGTTGCAAAGTTTGCAGCCCCCCCCCCCGTGAGATTGCATTTTTGTAATACTTTGTTGGTTTCGTAAGTTGTAATCATGCGATGACGTACCTAATCAATAGAACATGATTTAGTGCAGACGATATGAATGCTGCTGTCGATTGATGACAATGCTTTGATTAATAAAACAACACAGATATGATCTAAATACACTGATTCATTTTCTATTTTTTCCAGTCAATCTGTCTCACTTCTGATCTCCTCAATTTTCCATGTCATGTTTTGCTGATGAAAAATTACACATTTAGCAAGACACTCCTCGCTAATTTGCAGTTCCATCATAGACGCAAAATGTTGAGGGTGTTGTCACTCTGTTTACCTGCTGACATTATCTTGATTATCAGTTTATTTTATCGACTGAAAATCAATCAAAAAGATATTTTAAGTACTATAAAGTTTTTTAAGCGCGTCCTACCGAGTTGTAAAATAGGTGCTTGAGAAGATATTCGCCTTAATCATGCCAATTGCCTGTACCATTTGACCTTCAGAAAGAATGCACACAACCATTGTTCTGGGGCCGGTTGTTCGAAAAGTGGATAACGCTATCCATTGGATAGTGAATTTTTCAACGTTGATAAAATTGGACAAAAAATGTCGAAACTTCCATTTTGGTCAACGATATAAATATTAGAGACTTTAATTTATCGAAATCAGTCGTAATTTTATGTTATAACGATCAATTTAAAATTTCAGAAGGGCAGGAAAAAATCACTATTCAGTGGATAGCGTTATCCACCTTTCGAACAACTGGCCCCTGCAGTTTTGGTAATTTCATGCTGCTTGTGGGAGTTCAAACCGCATTTTAAAAACGACGCAAGTTTCAATCGAAATTTTGGTTCTTGTGTTTTTTATTTTTTGGCATGAATTTGAGGGAAATAACTCTTTCTGCTATTGTTTATCTTACTTTGCTGAGGCCTATCTACTAAACAGAATATGAGGAAAATATAGAACGACTTTCAAGTGGTATTCAAATAGAGTTTTCCGTTTACAATTTACTTGTGACTTTCCCGGCACATAAGAGCTGCAATTATGCTCCTAGCTGTGTAGTTCTCGTTTGTTGTTTTTCCCGTCGAATCAAATAATTTTAAGGAAATGGGTGCACTCTTGGATTGATTTCATAATGTATTGTTAGCATAGAGTGCGGAAATGAAGTCTTGATTGTCCGTGAAAACATATTTCAATGTCAAAATAATCCTCCACCATTTGGGATCATGATAAATGGAATTGGATGGGGGTATTTTGATAGTACGCCCTGATATTATTTGTAAACATTTGAAGCAATCAAAATAATTTTCAGACTGAGGTAGTGTATTTTCTTTGGCACAGTGTTTTGTAACATGTTGATGTCTTGACATGCTGGTCAAATAGCCCAAGTCTAAACTATAGTAAACTAGCTGATTTGTTCATAATGGTACTACATTAACAGTGTTGGTTTACTCACTCGTGAAGTAGCCAAAAAATTTCGAACAACTTGTGTATGTAATTAACCGTTTACGTACACTCGAGTTTATCGAGCAAGCAATGCGATCTTAAACGTTTCAGTTAAACTGTAGTATTATAATGTCATAAAATAGGGCGAGCACTCCCGCGCGCGTTTCGGTATACGTGGAAAAGATTCTTGTGTTAATAAATCCATTTTATTTAAATTTTTTTCTCGCGAAAGAGACGCAGAATTTGAGCGCTACGAAGTTGAAAACATTACACGTTGATTTCGCAACGCGTAAAATAGATTTAATTTAAAGCGTAATTGGATTAAGATGAATTATTTTTACAAGCGAAAACACGAGCTCATATTTATCCTCTACTGATCTGATTATCTACAGTTCTCTTCCTACTCTGTGTATCCATGTAGTTTTTGTCCGGGAATGTAGTTTGAAAGTGTTTGGAATTTGAGATCATTGAATAACTATCCGTGTGTTTCTGTGTTGATAGGTTTTTGATGGGAGGAGTGATGTAGTAAGCCAATAAGAAGACGAGGATTGTAAACAAGACTTGTCTTTCCTTGAGGTTTGAATTCCTCGCTAATTTTGCGCAGTTCAGGGCGAGCTCTGTGCTGAAATCACTTGCAAGATCATCGGATGTCGAACAGCGGGCACGTAGTCTTTCGGCAAGTTTTGCCTTTCAAAAGCAAGCAATAACGACGCAATTTTTTTCGTGTCAGGCGCAATTTATTCAGCGCCGCTCTCAGTGAGGCTCTTGGAAGCGCGCCGTGTATTGGGAAAGAGGAATGGATGTCATAAAACTTTGTGTGATCATTGTATCTTCGCTTGTGTTATACGTCGTTGTCTTGGGGCTGGTGAAGAGCAACTCTATACAATTGAAGCAAGTGAATTTACTCCGGGCAAGATTTTATCAAGATGTGTCAATTACAAAGAGCAATGAATTCACGCATCAGAATAATGGATTAAGATTAGGGATTAAGGAATCGGTAAGAACACATCTCAACGTTACACAGGGACCTACACAGATAGCTCATGATCCAAATACGAGTTCAAAATACACTACTTCGTTATCACCAGATTATTATACGCTAACTAGAGAAGCCGAGATTCCAAAATCAAAACCTGCTGATCTCGATAAAAAATCCATTACACAGCTTGATACCGAAGCTTCAACAGCAAATCAGCTGGGTGTCGCTGTCAAACGCTTCCCAACCACCTTAATAATTGGCGTACGAAAAGCGGGAACTCGCGCACTGCTCTCTATACTTGGATTACATCCGCAGATCAAGTCGTGCGGGCCTGAAGTTCATTTCTTTGATCAACGTTATCTTTATGGTCTCCGGTGGTATCTTGACCAAACTCCTAAAGTTAAGATAAACCAACAAACAATTGAAAAAACTCCAAGTTATTTTGTTGTGAGAAATGTGCCTCAACGCATACTTAAATACTCAAAAAAAATCAACAAAACCTTGAAATTTTTAGTAATTGTCCGAGATCCGACGGTAAGAGCCGTTTCAGATTACCTCCAGCTTAGCATTGGGGTCAAGGAGAAGTTCCACACAATTTTGAAGCCATTTGAGAAGCTAGTTATGAGCAATAGATCAGTGATGAAGATTAATACATCTTGGGGAGTGATAAAGACGGGTGTGTACTCGAAACATTTGCAACGATGGTTGAGGTATTTCCCACAAGATTGGTTTCATTTTGTGAGCGGAGAAGAACTTGTCAAAAATCCTTATGATGAAATCAAGAAAGTTGAAAAGTTCCTTGGAATCACCCCATATTTCAGGCAATCTAATTTTGTTTTTAATCCGAAAAAGGGTTTCCCGTGCTTTCGGGCTCTTTCACAGAAGAACGAGCGATGCCTGGGAAAAGCGAAAGGTCGGACACACCCCCCTGTGAATTCTAGCGTTCTTAGCAAGTTGCGAAAGTACTACAGACCATTCAATGAGGAATTGTATAAGATGGTTGGTCGTGATTTTCACTGGCCGTAGTCTTAGAGCGCGGTAGAATTGAATTGAAATTATTTATTGCATTGTACATATATGTAGTGTTGCGTTCAACGATGTTGGAAAAAGATATAAAAAAACTTAGTTTTTGGCTGTTGCCTTCGGTTTTTCATCTTAATCGCAGAGTTTAAATGTTCTGAGTAATTTATATTATATATAATATACCGTAAAAACATGGTCGGACGGAATTCTACTATTCTAATATTGCTTAGATCATATAAGCGTCCTTAAATTTTCTTTAACGCTCTTGTCTTTTTACTAGGGACCCCTAGAAATGTATAGATATTCTATTCTTGAGTGTTTTACAAATTTCAAAAGGGCGTCAAACTATTACATAGGCTTTGTTTTTTCATGTTGCAATATTTTTCGTTATGTATAACCGTAACAACAATATCAGTGTACGCAGCTTGTTAAAAGGGACTATGATTGGCTGGCCTAAATTATTTTTTACGGTGCTCATATATTGGGCTAATGTCAGTATTTTCTGAACGACTGCAATCATTTAAACAAAAAGTATAATGCTATTTTTTCTGAACAATAACATCTTTACTTTGTTTTTGGGCTCACAAACGTCTTCATTATCTTACATTCTTCCCATGACTCTTGGTATTAATACTATGGTTTGTGTGAAACAATTTACTTTAAGACTAATGTCGGTTCTTCTGCTAGGACAATTTCTGAAATAGCGCAATAAATAGAACTGAAATACGCTGTGAACACTTTAAAACACTAACGGCAATGGTCTAGTTTTCTTCCAACATTGAACACTGTTGTTCTTGCATATTCTTCTGTAATATTAGTTGATGTATCTCTTCGTTGAGTTTTGCAAGTACAGAATGTTGCTTGCCATAACAAACTTCTAGTATAGATCTAGCTTGATAGAATGAAGAAAGACCTGAATCCGACGTATCCAAATATGCTTCCAATTTTCCTACATAAAATTGTACAAAAACATAAAGATATATATTCTCACAGGCAAATACGTGATAGGTTTTATATGGCTTGGATGTGTGATGGAGATTTTCTTAAACAATGAGCTTGGACTCTTGTACTTCGTTTCTCATGTTGTGGTTCTCTCAAAATTATCCCAGACTTACCAATTCTGTAATGTTGAAGCCCAATACTAGGATGAAAGTCGGGATAAAATTTTCGATATCCTTCCAAAGATCTCTTACTGTAATGCAATGCTTTCTTCCAGAGTGCCAACTGAATACTAAGATCAGTAATTTTATCAATGATCTTTAAAAGTTGAAAATTCTGATGATATAACGTGAGCTGCGCTTCATTGAGGAGATCTTCACAAATACGCAATGCTTGCCTTTCTTCATTTTTTTCTTCAAGAGATGCTAAAACCATTTCGATCTTTTGGTAAAGTTTGCGAATGCTGGGAGAGTTGTAGTTGCAGGGTACTTTACAGCAACATTCTGCGCAAGTTTCATCTTTTGTGGTGCCTATAACATTGATATAATTATGTTTTAAAGAAGCTTATTAATCTGACATTCCAATGGACAAAGATTTCAAAGCAGTATCCGAAGATGTGAATTTTAATCAAAAAACGAGTTTTCTTGCAAGTTATAAATACTGCTCTTTTAATATAAGTTGGCTTCTCTAACCTGGTTGATACCCAACTGCGCGTAGACATTCTTTCTTTGCGCATTTCAAAGCATTCATTTCTGAACCGTGCGTGATTTCATACATACAATGTGGACAAGTGCAGTCGAAATAATACTGGTCTTTTAGTGCTTCTTGTCTAACGCTGTGTGGTCGAAGTAGCTCAGTATAGCTAATGCACAGCTCTTTGCCGGCAGCGATGTCCGTTATACTTCGAATGTGGCAAGTAGCACCCACGAATACAGCGATACAATTTGGTTCGCAAGAATGGTTTAAAAACGCTGGCATCTGATACAAACCAAGTCCTGGAAGAAATGTTTAATGCAGTGAAATCAAGTGTGTTCTTATTGAATGAATGACGAAAATGTGTTTGTACCTACTGGTTGTTGTTCGGCGTCACAAATTGTAAACGCGTTGCAATTCACTTTACAAAATAAATGAAAGATATTCTCACTGTTCCACTTCATGTTAGAGCCTAAATAGCGTTCTAACATCTCCTGTATGCGAGCAAATTCTTCGCCTTTTTGCTTTTTTATTTGCTCAGAATGCATGATCAAATCGTTTAGCCATTCTGGTGTGATTTTCTTATCACTTTTCAACATAATAAGCCCTAGTAAGCGCATTACGTCGTTTGGAACACGGTCAGTAAAAGGAGATATTCTCTTTAAGAATTTGCATTCTAGTTTATGTGTTTTCCAAGCTTTCTTCTGGCATGATTGTCTGCAATAGTAAGTCATTTTGCAAGAGGAACAACGCTGTAAAGTTTCACCCGTTCCCAAACAACTATCGCATATTCTTCCTTGTCTTTCATGTGTTGAGACAAAAGCAAAAGGCTCACAAGATAGAGCATTGCTTCCTTTATTCAACAAGATTTTAGTTTTAATTCCACGACCACGAGAAAGATCATTAAAAACTTCAAAACTGCAATTCATCGCTCCTTTTGCAAGTTTCTCGTCGGCCATATTGGTTTTCAGCGCAGTGGATGTACTTCATTTAAGTAAGTTATAAAAACTCAAAGCTGAGGGTGGAAGCCATGGAAGCATGAAACCCCAGGGTCGCAGTGGCGAGGTATATTGTATAAAATTAGTTTGAACCATTCAAGACATTGTGAAGTGTACGCAATCTTTATACAAATGTCTGAACACTTTCCCGTAAGCATAAACTCATAATATCAAGCATTTTATTTTGTTACGTTTTGCGGTAACAAGAAAAACTTGCAAAACTTCATCGAACAATCAGTCTAAATTCTCTCCTGTCAATGAGGAACATTCTATATATCGGAGAACACCGATAGTCTCTTTAGCGGTATACCACAATAATTCGCTTTTTTTCTTTTCATGTAACCCCAACTGTAAACAAATGAAAAATCATGGAGTAATCAGAAGTCACCATTGCAAAAGATTTTCCCGAATTCATGACCTGTTCAATAGTTTCCCTTGTGCATATATCACCTATGATCTAACGCCGACCGCGTTAGATCATAGGTGAGATATGCACAAATTCAAGACTGTGTTTTATATCGGTTAGCGGTATACCACAATAGTTCGCTTTTTTTCTTTTCATGTAACCCCAACTGCAAACAAATGAAAATCATGGAGTAATCAGAAGTCACCATTGCAAAAGATTTTCCCGAATTCATGACCTGTCAATAGTTTTCCTTTGTGCATATCTCACCTATGATCTAATGCCGCTCACACCGCAGACCACTTGTATAAAATGCAGTCTTGAATTTGTACGTATCTCACCTATGATCTAAGTTTCACTCAAAATCGGCTGACTGACGAAAAGCAAGAGCACTCCCTCCACATAATATATACAGCTCAGTGGCACACACTGCTCATGATTATCCGCGCGCTGGGGAGAGTCGGTGACGTCACCACCAACAATTACAACCTTCACTGTTGTCCAAGAATACAGGCAATGACATTTCTACCTATTTAGTTAAAAACTTCAAAACTGCAATTCATCGCTCCTTTTGCAAGTTTCTCGTCGGCCATATTGGTTTTCAGCACATAGGAAGTACTTCATTTAAGAGAGTTATAATCAAAGCTGAAGGTGGAAGCCATAAAAGCTAAAGCGATGAAACCCGAGGGTCGCAGTGGCGAGGTATATTGAGTAAAATTAGTTTAGACCATTCAGAACTCTGGGAAGTGTACGCAATCTCCATTTAAGTGTCTAAACACTTTCCCACAAGCAGAAATTCACAATATCAAGCATTTTCTTTTGTTATGTTTTGCAGTGACAAGAACTACTCGCAAAACTTCATCGAACAATGAGTCTAAATTCTCTCCTGTCAATGAGGAACATTCTATATATCGGCAAGCACCGATAGTCTCTTTCATTTCCAGTCCCTTCGGGGTTGTGATGGGGCTCATGTCATGTGACTTCAGAATTTCCACCGTTTCTTCATCTGTTCTTAAATCAAGTTTAGTTCCGACCAGAAATATTGGCGTCAAAGGGCAATGTTCTCTTACTTCAGGATACCACTAAAATGAATGAAACATTTTATTATTACAACTTTTGATCACTTGTATACATTATCACACCCTAGTAATTTGTACTGATATGGTTTGGAGACTTGCTCAGACCTTTTTCGTTACACTTTCAAGTGATATCGGAGACACCAAAGAAAAACAAATCAAAAACATATCCTGCAAAAGAAAATCAAGTTTTAAACCTCCTTATATTTAAGCATCGTAGTCGCCGTCGTAGTTGCACTTGCGTTGTCAAATTTTCGAATATCTCAGGGACGGCGGAGCCAAATTTGAAGTGCGGGGGCTAAATGTTCCATTGCATTTAACAATTGTTATAAAAATGCTTCTAAATGCCAAGCACCGCGTAGACAATAAAAAGTTTAAAGTCTTTTTGCTTTTAGGGCGATTATTAGACAAAAGTGAGGGGGCTTTAGCCCCCCAGTCCCCCCGGTTCCGGCGTCCCTGTATCTAATGATAAACTATAAACCCACCTTTTCTGAGTAGCAGGTTGGTCGCAAACGATCGTAGCCATCTTGCGCTGTGGAAAAAGTGCATGATGAAACACGCGCGTTCTTCAGGCCTTATAGAAATTTGAATTTTTACTACCGCACTACCTGGGGTGTCCCAAAGTTCCAGTGTAAAAGGCTTTTCGTCAATCATTCGGTGTTTTATACAGGGCTCACAACTGAAAAAAAAACCGTTGCACAGGAATAGCACTTTCTTTTTAACAGTTGCTTCAACGTGGTTGGTCAAAGTAATAGGTAATCGACTGTAATGTATTGCACTTACACATATGGTATATATTCTCCGGGAAAATCATCGTTGACGTATTTTAGAACCATGGACGTTTTGCCCACTGCCCTGTAGTTGCGAAGAAAAAAATTCTTGCAATTTACGTGTACAAAGTTCGTGGAAGGGTTCTACCGAGCTCACTAATCACTGTTGTTCTAGTCTGCAAATACTTAAAGCCCCGTACAGACGGACAATTTTTCCTTGACAATTTTCCTTGACGACATCACTTGCTCGTGTGTACAGCGAACAAGTTTGTATTGACAAGTTTTACAAGCCCACATTGCTCAGTACGTAAAT
>JAOBYK011119752.1:0-23054 GCA_025434845.1 Phenganax subtilis | reverse complement strand
TCTCGCTCGGGTTCGCAGACGTTAATTTTCGAGCGAGCGAACGAGCGTGGAAAATGACGTCTGGGTTCGCAGACTATCCATTCTGTGATTCTGTGAAGAACTTTGGGCACACCTTGGGAAGGTCGCAGCGATAATTTCAATTTTCAGGCCTCTAGAGAAGAAACTGACAAGAGAGCCATTGCAACTAACAAATGCCATGGTTCATCAATCCATGCACAGCGCCTGTTCTTTTTTAGCAAAACCCCTCCATTATTTCAGTCTTCTGAGTTTGATCTACAGAAGACGTCGAAATGAAAACTGGTGCGACTACTATAAGACCAGTGTAAAGTGTTTATTTCAGTACAGGTTTCCGAACATTTCTTTACCTTTGTTTCAACCAGAGGTGCAACCTTGTATCCAGGGACTCTGCTTTCTTTTCTGCTCTAGGAAATTCTGGGTTGAAAATTTTAATCATTACAATAAGTTGAAGAATTTTTCATTCCGACGACATCGGTCACTCGGACTCATTCGCAGTTTCCTTCAATAGATTTTCTTTGATATAATTATCCAACAAGTGGAGACTATGTCAGAAGCAGCAAGCAACGGAAGACAAAACAAAGATGATTTTCCTACAAAATCATCAAGCGCTTCGGGAATAACCGTCTCAATCTGTCACGAGGAATGCTTGCAGGGGGGAAACGTGGAACTGGCCTAGGGTGTCCTTTAAGGAATGAGTGAAACAAGACAAGGCTAATGAATTCAGAAACAGTTTCTTAGGAACAGGTCCATGTTTTTATTTGTTCACATCTCGTGTAAATAACAGGTTCATTTGCCTATTGCAGTGTATTGAAGAAACGACATCGACAGAAGTTGAGTGATTTCTAGGGTGTAATTTGGCTGGCATCGTTGTACAAGTTATGATAAATTGTCTGAAGTGATTCATCAAAAGTCTCACGATGACTTTGACCAGTGTACAGATATTTGCGATTCGACCAATACTCCGTGCCATCCAACGGCACCGTGACACTAAATATGAAAAGAAATTTCAGTCATTACATACTCTATGTCAGCAAATCGAGCTGAAACACAAAACGATGATCTAAAGACAACAGTTAACGTTGCTATATTAATTATCAACAGCGGTGGTTTTAGTAGTGTGATGTGTACCGAGATAAATGTGGAATATCAAACATCGTGTAACAAGCAATCCAAAGTTTCGTAAACATTTTGAATATCTAGATATGCAACTGGCGTTGAAAAGGCTTATGACTGGAAAAGGAAGAGGACAGTTAAACTTTCACTTTGAAACTAGTTTTACCTCTGATCTACTTCCTTTAGATAATTTTCCACTGAAACCTAAGGTCATTCTCTATTTAAGCTAAAATATTAAAAATTTGGTTTAGAATGAGAGAAATTGTAAAGAATTTTAAACTGTTATATGTTCATTCTATTCTTTGGTTCTTAAAAGGTTCGACTGCGTCTACTGTTTTGCTATAATTATTTATTCTACTTTATCATAATTAGTTGTTTAGGAAACAAATCAACACCAACAGATTACTTTGATTGGATTGTTGACGATATATTTCTATTAGGGATGATAAAAAATTGGCGTGCCTTAAATTAAAATAGCACTCATCCTCTTCTTAACAATTAGTATTGAAATAAGATTCTTGTAGTTTTACATGGCGAAAACAACAATATCAGTATTCGTTTGAGGGGTACACGATATGTATCCTCAATCGAATACTGATAATTAGTATTGAATCTAGTAGACTGAATTTGTTGTAGATTACTTGTAGAAATATGATACCAACATGCAGTATTATTGCTGCTTGAGTATACAACCTCTTACTATAGGTGGTTTGTAATCACGTGATTTTTTAACCAAATGACGGGCAAGCCACAAGTTTGTCGACGTTTTATTCCATTTTGAGTAGATTGTACAACAGTAAATTAAAAAGAGATCGAACCTTTATGTCTTCGACTATTGTTTAAATCAACTGAACTGTTTTCAACGGCCATTATTGACATACTTGCCCGTCTCCAAAAGCTCAAAATCACGTGATTGAAAACAACCTATACGCTGTTCCTCGTCCGAAAGGATTACAACAGTTTTCTTTATTCTGCTGTATTTATCCCAGAAACAACCTGCATGCTTAGGTAAACCTGTCTGCTATGAGTACAGGCAGGTTCGCTCTAATTGGCTGAAGTGACGACGAGCCGTTTTGTTGTAATTCGCTGAGATAATGACATGCAGATTCTTCCTAATTGGGCCAAATGCAAAGAACCCACCTTCGATCGAGTCTAACGCCAAGAGAAAGATGTTCAGGATCATCAAATGAACGATCTAATGCTTCTTGCTTTGCATCGTCGATCTCAGATCTGAAAGAAAGATGGTGAGGTGCAAAGTCAGCGAAAGGTTAGAATATTCCTTGCTTTCGTCAACCGCACACAATTAATGACTACCTTGGCAACAAATTTAAATTGCACAAATTGATTAAGGGGCTGATTACATGAGCCGGGCTAGCCCGGTTAACCGGGCTGAAATGTTTCTTTTGCATCTTATTGCCACTTCAAAGTTTGTGTAAAATAACATTGGAAATAACATTCAGACTGCAGTAGGCACAAGGCTGCCCCTAAGTTAATTCAAATACTATTTTGATAACCAGGGAACATTTTCGTGACAAAACTCAGCCCGGTTAACCGGGCTAGCCCGGCTCATGTAATCAACCCCTAAGGATGATTCACGCTTCTGAAAATGAGAAATGTGAAATACATGAACTCAATAAAGCAAACCTTAACTCTTGCAAGGAAAGCAAACTATCTTCATCTGAATCTGTCTCTGAAGGACTGCTGTCACCATTCTGCAGAAAAACAACGTCAGAGCAACGAGTTTTTTAACATTTAAATTGCATAAGACAACAGTAAACTTGGTTGTTAAAAAGTCGCCAAGCTTCTGTGTCTGTCATCATTGGTAGCTCAAATGAGAAAGATTTGTTTTGTATTTGAAACTATGTGTTCCTTTCAATGATCAAGACCTCAGAGAAAATATCGTCAATAATTTTCTCCTTCAAAAATCAAAAAGAAAAGACTGAACAATATCACGCCGACCATACTATAAGACTTGGCTAATATTAAATCCTTGAGCGTGAAAGTGTCCATCATAAATGATGTTGTCCTTCAATAACCGTCAAGAAATGATGGCAAGGGTACATGCAATATTCCGTACCGAGTATATTTTAGTTTTCTCCAGCAGTTCTTTGACTCTTTCATGCAACTCATCTGTCTCATCAGAAGAAATATCTTTAGAAGAACTGTGTCTCTCAGAAAAATGAAATAGTCTCCTTCTTTCAGACAGCGGACGACTATACGCCACGTCATCTGACGTAGGTCCGCTATCAGGGAGTCTTGCACGAGATGTAGGAAATGACGTCAGAGATGGCGTAGAACTGGAGTGACGCTGACGATCTGGGCCAAAACGATATTGAAGAAACTCACTGCCGTAAACTTTAAAATAGGCTCGGCACACTAAACAATCTTTGTGAGGAACACGGCAATCTTGACAAGGAACTACGGAGAAAATAAGTATATCTTAATTTTACATATTCCGGTTATGAAAACGCACTCAGTGGTATTAATTGATATTGTTCACTTACGCGGATCTCCATCCGCAGGTAACGGTGTACTGGGTAAACTATATCTCAGTTTTTCCTTCGATTTACTGCTGGGAGTTGGCGGGAAATCACGACGTGATATAATGCTCTCATCAGCTTTACCAGTCTTGAATGGAGGTTTGTTGCCGCCAGACTTGCGATGTAATGAACGTTTTAACCTCGGAGATAACGATCTTGATTTCACCATTACTACACCGTTGTTCTCTGGTCGCCTCGGACACTCACATATACAGTGCCAGTGTGACGTTGTCATGGGAGTCTGAACGCGTGTTGAATGCATGACAGGGAGCGTTTCTTCGTCTTGATCAGAAGAATCACTTTGCTATTTGTGGAAGAGCATTCATTGAATTAGCAGTCATTGAATTAGCTATATGTACATCATATTAGAGTTTAAATATTTTAAAAATCTTCTGTAAAAATATTGGAACCAGGAACCTAGTCAGTTTTTAAAAACGTGATCTGCATGCATCGGCGAGGATCTTACTACATGTAAGGAACACTAAGTTTACTCGCTCATAATCGGATACAAGTTTTTGCCCCACTATAGCCAATTGTGGTGATTGAAGATTGTGAAAAGAACATTTCTCCAAAGAGGTTATTCCACTATTGACAAATAGGCTGACCAATTGACCATACTGAAAAAAGATGGCAGATGTACATTTTACCAGAATGCTTTGCGGTCAGAAATCGTTGATAGAGGCGAATTGACGTCTTCTAAAAGTCAGACATTAGGCAGGAGATTATTTTCTTCGTTGTTTTGCAGTTTCACATCATTAGCTGTTTTCTTGACATATTTTTTTAGCGATTAATGTTTGATGCACGCAATGCATTCTGGTAAAATGTACATGCCGCCATCGTTTTCGTTATGGTCAATTGTCTTCCGGAAATCAGTCTTCAACGGTTGGGGTACGGCTAAAGGCTCGTTTACACGTGTGATTTTGCTGCGATTTTCCTCGTGCTGAAAGATATGATAGAGTGAATATCTGGCGAGCATAGTCCATCCGACAATTTTACCAATGCATTCGTCCGTCAATCAACTCCATCACATACCCTAAACGGAGAAAAGCACCCGTGTAAACGGCTCCTAACCATGCTCCTAACGAACTTCTAACATATCTATTTTCTACCTTTTCGATTTCAGGCGCAAGTGATATAGGACTCTTATGAATCATGACTCTGTCCTCCTGTATGGTCGTACTGGTCGAAAATTCTAGTTTCGGATTTATGCCCTAAAATACAGCAATCATCATCCTTTAAAAACGATATAAAGGCGCTTCTTGATTTATGAGCAACCGCACTATTTCATGAGAGCATGAACCGGCATTGGGTTGTCCATACATCAAAAAAGTTTCAAACTTAGTCCAGAAAAAGTTTAAACGTTCAGATATTGGTTATATCGAGATTGAACTATAATATAAACCAAAAGTTTTACCAGAAAATTTGCAGTTCGACTGAGGAGAATTTCGCGATCAAGACCATTCTTCTTAGTAAGAGTTTTGTCAGGAAAGAGAAATTTTCTTGAAGATTCTTCGTGATAAGCCAGGAGTCTTCCACCTGGAATACACGATGTGGAAACACGAGTTCAGAAAATGACTAAAACAACAAGTGGCACCATACTTTACGTCTAAGATACTGTACTTTTATGATTAATTATACCTTGACGACGTTTCGAATATTGCAACAACTCAATGGCGATGTTCTCCTCTGAAAGAAATCGTTTGTTTAAATTCATACATCGAGGAACATTAAATGAAATCTTTTGGGATTCGTGTTCCTTTCATGCATGCATATCCAACTATTTGCAAGTCTGAACCAATCTCTAATATTATCAAAATTTCAAAGAGTACAGGTCATTTCAAGTGATACTTTAACCGATTAAGTTAGGCCATTATTAATTCCATAGCATAATTTACAATGCACAAAATTTTTTACTTTGAAATTCAAAACTAAACTACAATTAGGGCATCGTAAAGCGCTTAAGACCAATTCGAATGAACTTTATTTTAGGCGTTTTAAATGTTAGTTCTCTTCGCTCCAGATCGTTTCACGAATCAGCCATTTCCCATCATGCTCAGCAAGAATAGCATTGCCACATCCTTGAAACACGACGTTTCCTTGATCATCAAGCACGCTTACTTTGGAGAAAGACACGTGGACTAGACGAGAGACAATGTAGATTTCAGCAATAGGAGTGATCTCGTCAACTGTAATGCTTAGTAGACCCCACTTCAGTGATGAGAACACGTGAGTTAACCAGTCACGCACAGCTTGCTTTCCTTTTAAACGCCGTCCTCTTGGCACAAACAAACAATCATCACTATAATAATCCATGGCTTTTTTGATATCATGATCAGCCCAAGCTTGACCAAATTCGTCAAAACTTTGCTCAATTAATAGTTTCAAATTTCTTGTGATCTCTTCTTGAGGTCTCACGGCGCAGTTTGAGTACATATCAATAAGCCAAGCACCTGAAACTCGCTTCCAAATCATCATACCATATATGGTTGCTATCTCACTACCGTCTTTTCTCACGACTATTTCATGGTAACGCTGGTACGCATGCTCACCACCACCAGAAATCTCATCGCTAAAGAAAATGATATCTGCGACGGCCAAGTCGTTTCTAAAGCGCAGTAATGTATGTTTAAGCTGCTCCCGACCAATGATCAGACCTAACCCGCTTCTCATGACCCTCACATTCTCGGTGTACAATTGTAATACTTCATTAATTGTACAGTTCTTCCACGTTTCACGCCATTTTTCGATCGCTAAATACAGTTCTTTATCAAGAGCAGCGTCCGCAGCCATTATGTAAAGCAATCAAAAAGCGCAACGTTCAAACTCCAGGATCATGTTACCACTTACCGTATTTACTCGTTTGAGCGCCACCCCCGATTGAGCGCCGCCCTCGAATGAGCGCCGCATATGAAATCAAATTTTTTTAAAGAGCGCCGCACAAATTATTTTGAAACGCGGCGCTTAATAGAATCACCGTCAGAATCGCTGAAGACGTTAATATAAAACAAACATAAATCTTAAAGAAACCTCGGAAATTTATTTTCTTGTATTACAATGCTTTTAGTTCAAAGTGAGTGTACTTTAAAGCTCTTTTATTTAACTCTGTCTTCAGAATTTTGGCAAGGTGCAGGTCCGTTGTAAACGCTGAGAACTTTGCCGGAACAACAAGGCCAATAAACTATTAAACAGTGTAAGATCTTTCCGCTGTCAAATTGGGATATTTAGTGAGAAAGACATTTAAAACAAGTTTATTTTATTGTTAAAAGTTATTGTTATAATTCACTAGTAAAAGATTTTTTAAAGAGCGCCGCATCTGAAGCTCTAAAAATTTAAAGAGCACCGCGGCGCTCAAACGAGTAAATACGGTAATCCATGATTGAGTCGGTTTTCTTTCATGTGCGTGTGAATAAACATACAGCACTTGAACAGTAATTAGTCAAGAAATGAAGGGAAGCAGTAAAAAACTATTTGTCCAAATGGCAAAAACTTAACAAAACTCTTTGAGAAAACCTTCTCAATCATAAAATAAGTAAGACAAGCCCTCGCTCTGGGGCTTTATCTCTTACACAACGACAGCAATAAATTAGATCGGACTGACAGACGACAAAACAGAGTTAAAGAGCTTCTTTCCATTTTCATGCTTGAATCGCTTGGTAATATTTGCAGAGTACAAAAATTTTACTAGTTTTATTATCAATTCCTTCAAAATACCATAAAACAGCGCTTTCAGTTTACACTAAAGGTCCAGACACACCGGATGCGACTCGGTAACGCGACGCGGTTTTTCGACTTTTGCTAACTTGTAAATGAGGTTAAATAAGCAAAGTTAACAACTGAGTAACTAAGCGCGCGGAGCCTGGAGGCGAGCCTATGAATCAAAGGCAACGGGCATCGCGTGAGCCGAGCCAGTGTGCCAAGTGCAGCATAGCAGGCGAATCTAATTTGCATATCGGAGGGCAAAACAATTCATTTTTTTCTTTCTCTTTCTCTCCTACCTTCTTCATTGCTCTCTCTAATTATAAAACAAGAGGTTGCTTTCCACCGAGTAACTCGGTGTGATAGGTGCAACAGGGTGGTCAGGTCATTAGGCGAGATTGTGACACTGGGTTGGGGACCTGAATCCAAGTAATTGCAATATCGGATTAATGGCAGACCTCCCACTCGTTGCACCTAGGATAGGTGTTAACTTTGATTCTACTTGAGATTCTCGAGATATTCAAAGCCAATATAAATAATTATGTTTAGTTATTTAGTTTGTATGTCTTACAAAATTTTCCTCCATGGGTAAATTTTTCGCTATTACAATTTAAAAAATCATGTCGGCCATGTCACACGGTTTAATATTTCTTACAACATGCATTCCAATTTTCCTTTTGAGAGGTATAAAATTGGCAGATACGAGACTTCATCACACTCCGCCTGCACTCTGCTGAATCTGCTAGGATGTGCTGATGTTTTTTGAACACTCTTGCTAATTAACATCACTCAGAGTTACAACGGCATTGCAAGTTGCAATGACATTAAGTGATAACTTTAGCTGATTCATTGTTATTACAGCAAACATAAGATTACAAAGAGACAGACCATCTTGAGAATATAACATATTGTTCAAACATGATGAATCATTGACAGAGATAGCAAATTTCGACTTCATTTCAAAGTCCTCTTCAGATAGAATGAAATACTAGTACAAAATAAGAAGAGGGAGAACCTCGTCTGGGAAGAAGGTAAATTCATGCAAACCTGATTACAAGCTCCAAAATTATAGTTATTTCTACAGAAATTGATATAACTATAAGATAAAAAGAATTGAGCCAAAAATATAGAATGGTAAAGATGATTGTATATAGTGTATAGAAAAAGTGTGCATGGGCATTGATCGAAAAATTGTAACTCCCTGCTGACTCAAAGTCATAAGATTGTTAACTAGAGAAGACTGCAATCTAAGTTGAAGGGCATCCAGAATTTGCAAGACAAAATCTCCAGTTGAGATTATTTTTACTACACAATTAATGAGTTCTTACCTTCTAACATTTCCACAACTTGATCTGGTTCCCTTATGTTCATGTAGGTCTATAAGTATTGTGTGACTATTAGAACTGGGGCAGAATTGTAAGACCAAGCTTTTCCTTTCAAAAGACCAATCATTAGACTTGTTCATCTGAGTTTGCTATTTATTAATTTTTACATGTTAAAGCCAGTCTATGAGAGAGATTGAGCCAGTATCCCTGTACCTACCTTTTCAAAGTATAATCTCTCGTTGAATATCAAAGGAAAAGATGCATAAACAGATTTTGTTCTTTTGGAACAGCCAAGAAGGGCGACCCTTAGAAATAGCATGTTTCTGTTGGAAAGATGCCTTGTACCAGGACATGAAACCTAAAATTCATAATAACTGTGTTTGAACAGTCAATTGCTGTTCGTATTCAACTCAACTGTATAACTTCAAATTTACGCAAAAATAACAATAACTTCTTAACTCACCAAGTGAATATCAAGCTTAACTTCGCACGAGAAACCGGTCTTACCCATATCGTTAAAAATAAAATGCCTCTTTACAAGTTTAATCTTGATATAAACAAAGTTGCTGCTTCTATGGACGCCATAACTTCACTGTGATTGGTCAAAGAACATCGGAGCTATAATCCTACGGGATTCTTACCACGACAGACTGGCGAAAAAAATTACTAAACAACGTGCAATGGTCAGCACTAAATTTGATAAAAAAGAAACTATTCAAAAACAGTTTCATCTCAAATTTTGATATTTACATCAAGCTAAAGCTTTTCATGTATAATAACTTTATGCAATAACCTCATTTATAAATATATGTTTAGTTTATAAATCTTTACCCACCAAGCTTATGAATGTTTTCGGCCCTAAAAACCTAAAAACTGTTGCTGGTTACTTTTTCATGGCCTAAGCAATTCTTAAAAGTATAACATAAAACACATAAAGCGTTGCAAGTTTTTCATGGCAAAAACAATTTTCACTTGAAAAAGATTGCTGCATTTGAACAATGAGGACAGCTTTCTGCATGCTGCACAAAATTTTGAAAGGTTCGTCTCAATTCAGCCAGTTCATTCTCAGTTTGAGAGATGTGTTCTTGCAATCGCTGATTTTCAAATTCAAGATTTTCCATCCGTTGCCGTTTTCTTTTTCTGTACAAACGACTGCTGACGACGTTCCTTTCTCTACGTCTTCGAAAATGATCACTTGTTTCTGATAAAACAGGACGTTGACAATTTGTTTTGTTGTCTAGGACAACTGGGTTGTTTTCATTGAAGCCATGAAGCGCCTGAAATGGCGGTTCATTGAAACGGACCAAAGATAATGTCCTTTCCATCAATTCTTCTCCAACATTCCTGCTCACGCTCATCTTGATATATGATAAGGTTTGCTCCAAGATTTTAATGAAAAACGAACACAAAAATTAAAATAAACTTCTTTTCTCTTTACTTTCTAGAGGTGGCGTCAGTACCGACGATTTCCGACTAAAGTACGAGCAGATACGCTACATTCTGAATTCTGACGCTTTCCCCAAGGTTTCTGAACACTGTTCCTGAACGGTGGATGTGGTTAGAACTAGGAAGGAACAACAATTCTGCAACCAGTTTCAAAACAAGTTTTTTATTTATCCCATTACCTCTACGCTTCTTATTAAAAGTGTACTCAAGCTTTTTCAAGGCATTAAGTTTTGATGCAGAATTTTGAACTAAAGCGACGTGTTAATTTTTCACTAGAGATTCATTTGTGACTATTGTCTTAAATGTTTCCATCGGGAAAGTTCGCCTAGTTGCTGCTTGAAAGTCTCTCCTTTTAAGGCCACTGGTTGAAACACAGAAGAGCATGGACAAACACAAAATTTGCAGCTTCTTGCACGTCATATTACGTGTGCTAATCCGCGTGTTGAAAAGCTATGAAAAAGTTCTAAACTACAATGCTATAAATGATGCAAGCACATCACAATCAATGTATTAAAAGAGTGTTTCTTAGTAAAATAACTGTGTATATGGAATAGTGTATACTAATTTCATTCAAATTGAGAAAAACACTACATGATTTTCATCAACTGCATGCAGAAGACTACCTTTTTACCGCCTCAAGTTTGCTTTCCATTGCCGCAAAAACATAGACAACGAGAAGACATTCTTTGCACAAAGAAACAGTTCTGCGACAGCAAGACATTTCAAGCTACAAAGCACAACATACTATGAAGATAATTTCATCAAATGCTAGGTAATGTTATTAGGTTGCATTGTCTTACAGAATATACTGAAGGCACGATCAAGCGGAGCGGATATTAAAACGCAGGTATTGGGAAATGAGAAATTACTTACTGGACTTAAAATATCCCTACTTTTATTGAACATTGTTTCCCAGGAGTCGCTATAAAAATTAAATAATATCATAGGTTTCATATAAGATATAATGTGTTAAAATTATTGAAATCAGTCAGCTCCACAATACAAAAAGGGATAGCCACAGAGATAAAACAAAAACAACCTAAACTATACTCTTTTAAAAGACTTGATTGTATTAAGTGTAAACATAAACAAAGAAACTTGTAATCCAAACTATGTATTAAATGCTATAAAAGACTGGTTGCCCAAGCATACCCAGACGAACTTTGCAAAATACAACTCACCGAAACATTGTGAAAGAATTCCACAACCCCTGTCCATGACTCCACAGCATTCTATTAAATACTTTTGTAAATAATCTTGAAAGTCTCAACTTGTCCAGATCACGAACTCCCCAGACTTTTTGCAAAATGGATCTAGCGTTTCCTCGCACTATATCAATCACTTTGCACCTTTTTCTGGAATCCAATTTCACCAGCCAATAATTTGCAACTCTCTCCTTGTAATATTTCCAGTTATCATAGATCTTGGGAAAATACAAGAATTTGGATACACTTGTCACAATACTGCTGCAATTCATGCACTAGAGGACTGTATTAAACCAAACATTCTAAGGAGCTACTTGAAGCGAACATCTTTGAGTTAACCTAATGATAAAATGACTTTACATTTATTGCATGCAGAAATAGGTTACCCACAAAAGAGCATACAGCTCCGTGGGCCAAAACGGTCTTTTAACGACAAAGTAAAATAAAATAAAATGTATGGACATGAAAGTTAACTCGATATGTACATGATTGATAATGAGTGAAGCTTCTTCTTCTGTTTTTCCAGGAAATTTTATTTTCATATCGCAGAGTAACATCAATGTTCGTCGTGTTAGTTCTTCGTCTTTTGCCGTATCCTGGAAAACAAGTTTAAATTGAGATACTGTCAATTTCTTATTTAGCAATTTCAATGCTTTCTTAAATCCTACACAATCCTGATAACATTTGAGGTATTAACCTTCAACCCAACTTGATCTTTCGTCAAGTTAACTAAAGACCTTGAAATTTTCGATCTTTGCAAGGACGTCGCGGATGAAATCCTTTTGAACTCGCGGGCTGTAGCAGGTCTCGTGGCAGAACGGGGGCGGAGCGATTTAGTACTGCAACTACGATCATTAGAGATACTACGCATGCTCGATGAATAAGAGAAATCAGTATAATCTCTTTCGTCTTCTTCTGAGAATTCATCGCCGTTTTTCATAGATTTGACGTCACTGGACTTTGCACTTGGCATGGACGAGAGCGGCTAGAAATAGAAAAGGCAGCATATATATTGAGTGACAAACCAACATCTACGACTTCATTTAAAATATGAGTAGAGTCCGAGAATACGTTTGATATTGAATGTATAACTGTTATTACTTTTGGCCCTTTCACTAAAAGTTGGTCATTTTCCAAGAATGCTTGTTCATCAACTTCACACTGTTCTAGCAGATCCAATATTTCTTCTTCCTTCAAAACAAAATCACAAACTTTGCAAGAGTACATATTTTGGACTCAGTTGATTTCTAACCTCACCTTTAATGCACTGAATGGAGACTTGGATTGTTTTTGATTGCTAGACGATGTTCTACCTAAATTGAAATGCACAAAACATTAATCAAACTCGCAGATTATACCATACCTGTAATCGTCCACAAAATAGTTGAGACAACCTCTTTGCTCCTATTCACAATGTCGTATGAGAATATGAAATTGTTCAAATGGTGATGATATTATATTTTCATGTTTGTCCATACGTGTGGAAAGCTTTTAAGATTTCATTACTTGTTTTTCAGCGCAAGTTGCCAGTCACAAAATTGTGAACGAAGGAGAAGGGGGGATTTCAAAGAAAGTCTCAATATATTTTGTGGACGATTGTGGCTGCCGGTATATTGCTACACTCACTAGTCGTCAAAAAATCGTAGCAATAACATTGTATACCCGTAGAGAATAGTTTCAACGCTCCCTCAAGTAACATCATGTATAGTTGTGCTTTCTCTTTATCTCGAGGTGGGTATATTCTCCGATAGTGACCCTGCAAAAGTAAAATAGACTAGAAATCATAAAATTATGAAAAAATATAAAACATTATAAGTTCAGTCTCGAACCGAGTTTCTGAATTCGTACTCCTCCCTGGTGGCGTCAACACGAATTCGGGAAAGTTGTTCTTTCTAAAGCAATGGAAAGAAATTTGTTAAACCTAACTATTTACATATGAACGCATACAAACGAAACTTACTAACTGCGCAATGCGTTTTTCGAAAATGATTTTCTTTGTTAAGTTCATCTGTCAAAAACACCAGAAAAAAATAGTTCAGAAAGAAGGCAAAATACTAAACTTTGTTTCGCAGTCGTATAGCACGCAGTAAAGAACTAGTGATGAGTAGAAATCATGTAAACAGTAGAACGAGCGAGAACAACAGCAAACTGTACTCAATCGAAAATCTCAAACTGTATATGCCACTAAGTATAAGCTTTTTGCTCTATTCGTCCATTCATTTCCTTGTGTAATCGCCGCATGCATCAAACAATGCACTGTATTGTACACACTTCAAGTTCGTGGCCGCTTCTTTTAGGCTGCATCATCAATCTTCGTCGACTTTGTGCCTTCTCTACAGCCATACCGTGTTTTCTGTCACAAGGCCTTGAAACAAGAACGAGGTTACACTTCTTGCTTCTTCTCAAAGCTTCATTTGTATATTAATTAATCAATTAAATTTGCCAAAAAAACCCCACAATTTTGAAATGTTTCCAGAAAGCCTTGTAACCAATCAAAAAACTTGCTAAATCACACCTGATATTTAGTAGTTTTATTGCGTCACGTAATAGTCCACTTTTGATATCATGATCAAGTTTCGAATCCGTGCCAAAACTTGGGGAACGATTCACCTAGAAACATGTAACAAACTTTGTGTTAGTACAAGTGACTGAAAGAACTTTGAAGCTAGACACGCCACCCTATGGAGAAAATGTTTTTGTTCAGTATGCCAAACGGTAGCAGATAGCCAGGTCGACTGAGCTTGAATGAGTGACAACTAATGCGTATACATAAATCCCCGAGGCCGGTTGTATAGAGCTCTTAACTACGTTTAACTGCGATTTTGCAGTTAGAATGTAGTTCGGGTTTGTACTTAGCGAAAGATAATTTTAACTATGTTTTTATATAACTGACCACTGCTTTTCTTTATTACTATATCTCAATCGCCAAACAATTTTTCTTGTCATAGATTTTACTTGCATCTTATATTCTTATTACCTCCAGCAACCAAGGTTTCAATTTCTGATCAAGTAAAACATCAAATCCCAAGATCTCAAAGCAAACACTAGATTTGCTGGGGTCTGATCCTGGACGACATAAACGATAGGAGTGCAAAACATGAGGTTGAGAAACTATCATAGTTTTTATAATCAGATCCTGTAATAAAAATGATGTAATTTATAGTAAAGTGAATGAACTTTGCGGTGGAGACGGTTGCATTCATATATAGTATATTGAGAACTAGATTCAAATTTTGAAAAGAACAAACATTTTCCCCCAACTAACCGTAATGTTATTCCAAACAGCTGCGACATTTTTATCATGTTTTCTCAGCCACTGAGAAAGAAAAGCTAAAGATCTGACAAAAACAGAATTCAAGATTATTTATATTTCCACCGTAATATTTATTAATGTAAAATATAAAGAGGTTTCGGAGATTGCTATACTGGCAAATGTTTTAACTAAAGTTTCTTTTGCATGGCAGTAAGTTTCTTCCGAGTAGTTACAAGAATCCAGTAAAATATATTTCTTCAAAAAGAGTATCGCATCCGCCTAAGTACACACGAATAACTGGTGAAACAAAAACAAAACATGAAGTGACAGAATGTATCAAGATTAATTTTACTAAAGATTTATAGTCGACCTTTTACTTCCCTTGCTCGAATCTTCGTCAGTAGAAAAATTCTCATTATGCTTGTTCACTGAATAGTTCGTTAAATGCATATATGAATCATTCTACAAAGAAAAATTCATCAATTTTGAACTGGATTAACAAGAAAGCACCAATTAAGAAAAGACAGAATATCCTTCATTGTCTGTATTAAAAGGTACGGTTAATTAATTTTACAAATTTTGCCAACACAAATAAAAACAAACTTACAAGATTGTCATCGCTGGGATTTTCGTAACATTTCGTGCTTAATCTCACCTTAAATTACAAACGTACGTCGATCTTCCAAACTTGAACAAAGTGAATTTTCTCGGTTAATTACAGTACCAGCAAGTGTCGCCTTACATGTACCTACCAGTCCATCATCATAGAGAAAAATTCTCAATGGATCACAACTGGTGACCAAAACGTAAATTCGAAGATCAAATTTGTAGCCATCAAGCAACATTGGCTGAAAAAAAATGAACAAATTGAAACTAAGATGTTCCAACGCATCAACCACAGAGAGCGGAAGACTTCTATACAAAACAATAAAATAGGGTTGCAATTTAACAAACAAGCAAACAAGTTCGCTAACAAATATCAAAAAAAAATAAGTAAGAAAACAAACAAACAAACCAAAAACAAACCAAACAAACAAAATGTGATGTAACTTATCTCACCTTATCAATATACTCTTGTACAACAATATTGTGATTTGAACGAATATGGTCAGCATTCTTTACTAAATAAATCCTATAACATTCTTCGTTCATTAACCGTGATTTCTACTATGATTGCAATACCCTTGGCATCTACAACAGATGTATCAAGCAATGCTGACACATCTGTATTAACCAATATGCTTAACTAGATGCTGTTTTTACAAAGGAATCAGAGCAACCATCTCACCCATTTCCCATGGCACCATTGGCAGGTTTCACAATAAATGTTCTTGTTCTCTTTTTTTTCTTCAGTTCTCTGCAATAATTTGTGAACAACGTATATCTACGCAGTCAAGGAATCACGCAATTTAAAGTAAAATATATGTGATAAACGTACTCATGACACCTTCGAAATTCAACTTATCAATCTAACATCACTAAATTTTTAACTTTACAAAAATTTTTTTGTAAGATGAATTCCCAAGAAGTGGAAAGTCTTTGGATATTGCTGTAAACAGGCAACTCAAAAGATACTCTGCAGGCAAAATCCAAGTTGCCGGAGCAAAATTGTAATCTTCAGGAAATCCCTTTTCCATTCTTAAAAAATACCATATCATAATTAAAAGCAGAGAAAAGAACAAAGAAACTGACAAATAAAAAAAAAAGAATAAAAAACAAATAAAAAAGGAGCAGATACACAAGCTAACAAATAAATTTATTCTAATATACAGTTTTGTGGAAACACCATGTAAATTTATTTATGCAATTTATTTATTCATTTAAGCAGAATTTAAACAAACTAATGAGCACATAGACAAGAAAGTACAAACAAACACACAGACAAACAAACAAACAACTAAACAACCAAGTATGAATACATGGGTATAATTGTGCAGAGCTATGCCTCACCTACTCATGTGTCTAGCCAAAGAATCTTTACGACATATTTCTCCCATCCCTGGAAAATGATTTATTCTCTGGCACGGAGAAAGTATCAATGGTCAAAACAAAATACCTTCCTAAATTATTACTGGTATTGATAACACTTTATCCATAATATTTAATTTACTTGATAAGATTTTAACTCAACAATTCTTTCACCAGGAACAAAAGAATCATTCCAAATAAAGAAACTAGAAAGAAGAACAATAATTTTCAGCTGTCCAAAATAACACCTTGGAGCATTATACAAGTCTGCCCTTTTCAGCTCACATAAGTAGAGAATGGCATATCTCCCATTATCTGTAAGTCTATTGTAAGTCTAACGATCTATTCAATAAACAGTGTTACCAGTTTGGATCTGTCTCTTTAACTACACTGAATCCCATGGCTAGACACACCTCGTGGACTGTAAATTTTAAAAGCAAACAGTTTGTTATATTCATTAAAATGTCATTTATATAACATGGATAATAAAAATATCAAAATCTGCGAGGTCATGCAAATGCTAAATAATTTCCTACCTACAGCATATTTTGTACCAGAAAGGTTTGCATGCATTCGCTTCTGACTTTTTTTCTTCAGTTTTTTAGGTTTACCATTCAGAATCGCAGATTCACTAGTTGATCTTTCTGACACGAAAAAAGCATGATTCACAGAACTTGTCATTTCTGGATTCAAGTCGTTCCACATTTCGACAGCCAGTTTTCTGGAAGTGTTCAGTCATACTTCAAAGTGTTTATACGATTACCAGTATCCATCTATTATACAAGTCCAAGCAAGCCGAACTATCCTCTTGCGAAGTATTAAAGAGCGTGACAAACATGATTGTGTTGATATCCACCAAAACAACATTCGATTTACGACTTTCAACCACAAAAGTAAATCACTTGTGCACTCGAGCCTGTAGTGTAACTAGTGTTCGAAAGGACGCGTTGCTATGGCAAACTTGCAACGACATGATAATAAAACACGAATTAGGGGATTTGTAAAGACATATAAACATAGATTATTTCCACGTATGCACGAAACGAGTCAAAATTTTCGACAGACTTTTCAGTTGAAAATACGACAATCGAGCCCACACAGATGACTCGCTAACATTTATTCATTTCTAAATATAATAGATATGCATGTGTTTAAATAGGGTCAATTTAGTCTGTTTCACGAACGGTAATTATTCACTACGACATAGACATGAAGGTGATAATACGTTGATTTTGCCAAAATCATTTGCGCAGAGACCATTTTTAGGTTACTACTACTCTTAAAACTGGAATAGTTTTGGAGTCAAACCTTTTGTCTGGAATTGACAGTTGAGAAAACAATTAGAAACGGCTAATCGATCATCTGTCATGTCGTTCTACTCTAGCTAACAATCTACACACGATCAAGCGTCGCAAAGATCTTTGGTAAAAACCACCAGCTGTCATGTTGCATAGTAATATCTGCTAAGTACTGTGTGATTGGCATATACTTCTGTCGAAAGTTCAGGTCAAAGAAATGATCCAGACAGACCTCTGGGATCTTTAATATTTCGGTATTTGTGAGCCACATAAACACCAAATATCTGCAAAGTACACAAAACAAGATTTACAATGTGATAAGGAAAGGTTGTTAATTGCAAATAGTCTTTGCAAGTTGACTGTCGTTTATATCTCCATGCATTTAAGGCTTTTGCGAGCATTGTGGTCCAAACTACACTGTATCTATTAAATGGAATATTGAAATATCTCATCATGCCTGGTGAGACCCTTTGAGAGCTGGAGTAACTGCTATGAGAATGATAATAGGTTTCACTCAAAACAACTCCTTACCAAAGTAAAACTAAAGAACAACCCTACACCTCCAGCAACTGACAAAACTTGATCAATGGAATCCTTGAAGTATGTGAAGCACGCTGGACAAGTATCACACTTCACAAGTTTTTTACAACATGGGAGCTGGAAATAAAAGAAGTTAACCTCATTGCTACAGACATAAATTGATTTGCAATGTAATATCTTTTGATGACAATAGATGAAAGTGGAAGAAGTCACCCAGTCTATGATTGAAAGACATTACTATACTGGTAGTTACTTTAGTAAAGATTAGACATGATAACAAGAAAAAGGTTGCAGATCTACCACATCACACTACATTACTACCTTTGAACACGGTGGATGAGACATTGTTGTGTTAGCAAGATCTGCCAATACTCTGAAACCACAGCAGTTGCCTGCATGTTGTAATTCATCTTTTGTTTGATTTCCCAAACGTTGCCAACTTGATTTCAGCAATGCTTCTTGTTTAGCAGGGGGAACAGCCAGAGCAGCAATGGATACAGAGAGCAAGAACAAGAACAGGAATGCCAAAGTTATCATGTACTATGTATGTTAAGAAATAATGCAATGATTTTTTTAATATATGCAAACAAGCCTGCTTGTATGGGTCAGTTAATTCCTACAGCGGCAGAATTTCTTTCATCTTTTGCTGCTTAGAGAATGGTATTGAGAAAAAGGATACAAAAAAGAGAATAACAAGTTGGTGTCTAACAGCACCAATAAGTCCAAAAATGGATACCAACAGCAAAAAAACACCACACGTGACTACCGCACCGAGTATTGGCAAACTGGTCAACACAGCCGTAAGTTTTGCATACACAGCAATAGATATCAACAAAATTGCTAAAAACTAACAAAAACAATATATTAGAAGTATGATTACTAAATTTCTGTCCTTGACCATCGAGATGCAGGGTTGTTCCCTTGACAAACAAGATCACCTGGTGTTAGACAAAGTAAAATGAACAGGGAGGGTGCCTCTAGTGCCCAGTCCAAGAACACCTGTGCAGAGCAGATGTGCTTCCTTTTGTTCATATGAATGTTATAAGAATTATCACGTATTTGACACGTAAACATTCTGGAGTGCACAACACTGTGGAAATACAAACTGTTATCCTCATGCTTCTACCTATTTCCTCGTATACTATGAGAAAATATTATCAAACAACTACTGTTTAAAATTTTAGTAAAATGAACAATTAAGTAACTTACAATATAAACAACATTCAAGACAGCCAGCGAATTTTTCGAGCCATAATAGGCGCAAGTCCTGAGACCTGAGCGCTTCTCTATGTACATATTCACTTCTTCAAGAGTCTAGCTCGCTAAAATAATCTCATTAGCCGCAAAAGCATAAGCTAGGTTAATAAAAAATCTCAGCAAACGTCCATTCGTCAGTCGTCACAATCATTCGATTTTTCGGGAAAATTTTACATAAATTTGCTCCAATCGTATTAGTTATTGATAAACATTTCAATCTGAGCCTGCAGACATGACATGTATAGTAGGGACAACACTTCATGTAAACCTCTGACAATAATTCTGAATTTCTTACAGTCTCGAGGACTCCACCAAAATGCGCAATGCTGCTAAGCAGCGAACAAAATAGTGGTTGGAAAAGCATGAATGGCAAAATGTCTTCAACTTTATGCAAGCCTCTCTGTGCAAAGTTTTGAAGGTCTTCTTGAGTTTTTATGTACGGTAGTTAAATAGTAGGTTATCGTGCTCATTTTCCCACATCAGCCGAGCTGAACTTTTAAATTTAGTATAACTGTTGTTTGCGCTTGAATGACGATGTTTAAGGCTTGGAGTCTTTTCTCTATCGTTAATTAATCGTTTTGCCTTCAATGCCTTTGACACAGAGTTAAACTTTTCACGTCCATTCAAAATTAGTCCCAGTTATTTCATAAAGTTCTTTGTTGTATGGTTCAAAAAATTTCCGTACTTTCATTTCAACATCCTTATCGATAACTGGATGTTTTCTTCCTTTAGCTGCACCGAGACATTTTGCCTTTCCTTCAGCATCCACAGGACAATAATATCCTTTCAATTTATTGAAGAAGAAGTGCTTAGGTGCAATAAAATCTCTCAATCCAAGACATTTTTCTAACTTTTTCACAATAAAGTAAGGATCTTTGACCAGATGATCACCGTCAACAAAACACATTTGCTTCTTATCAAATATTTTCAACCAGTTTTTGACGTGATAAGAATAAATACTTGTGTTGACCTAAAAAAAACAACTTAATTTAACTGAGTATTTTAACTGAATGTCGCTTGGTCAAAGCGTATGGTTTGTTATTAAATGAAAGCAACCCTGCTCCAATCTTACAATAAATTTTTCCACTTCAATATAGTAGCAACGCTATTTCAATACAACAGTTACCTGCGCAAGAAAATTGTTGATTACACCTGATTTTTTAATGGCTAGTTTCTCAAAGTCCTTAAGAGTTTTCCCAACGCTTTCTAAATGTAATTTCCAATGTAGATACTCTGAGATTGTTCTCTCGAAAGGATCTCGTAGAACAACGATGAATTTGATTGCATCGCCACGATGACAATGCTGAAGTGCTTTCTTCAACCGTTTTGCTGCAACTGTTCGAATTATGTAATCTGGACTTTTTTCTATTGTTTTCTGTTTCAGGGTTGTCACTGGCATCAACCTCGTGTATGAGTGGATCCCCTGAGCGTACTTTAAATCATTGGAGAAAAATCGCACTTCATTAGAAGGACCAACAACGTCCGGGTGCATACGAATCATTTGATACAGGGCACGAGTTCCCGCTTTTCCAAAACCAATTATTATAATCTGTGGAAATCTGTGAACTAAAGGAACTCCATTCTTCTCAACAGCTATGTCACATGTATGAACATTTGCTTGAGTTGGTTGAATGGACAAGGTTGTTAGTAATTCTCTTGATATATGAATATTTGCTGGAGTTGGTTGAATGGACAAGCTCTTTTGCAGTTCTCTTGATAAATTGTTTGATGAACGATCTGTAATATTTACGTGACCTGACGCTCTTCTGTTAAAGTTCAATAGAAAGATAGCGAAAGCAATGATGATAAAAATAATCTTGATAATATATCTCGTATGTACAGGTCTTCGGGAAAACATCAGCCACATGAATTGCCCTGGAAGAAGAACATTTATGTACGCGTTACCTAATTTCATATGATGCTTCTTGTGGCCGTGCAGGAATGGAAATAGTCAGACAGTATTGGTAAACGCGGTCAGTTTTTCGCGATCAAGGTAAATTCAAATCCTACATGGAATCAAGATTCCCGACAAGGTATAATAAACTTAGTGGAAGATTTATGTACATTTTCCAAGTAACCTTGCGGCTGGTATGAAAAATTTCAAGACCAAATGCAAGACGAGTATAATTCTGAACTTACAAGACAACGTACATACGGTAAGCTGTGTATTAGCTAGTTGATCCTGATTCAAAACGAGATTCAGATTACTGATTCAGATTACTTGGTTATTATAAAAGAATGTAAATGGCTCAAGACATACTTTCTGTAAGACATTCTTATTAATAACAGTATGCAACAACTATGGCATAATATACCTTTTTGTTGTAGTGAAAAACGAGAAAACATTGATACTATGTAAAATGTTTTGAAGTTAATTAAGCCGATTTTAAAACACTTGTCTTGTTGGCAGCATGATCACCTCTGCATGTTAGGGTCAAGCTGAGACATTGTACAGACGCTTCGCCTTCAGCAATGTTCTTCGTTATAATTTCTTCATAATAGGAAATACGTCTGATGTGTCTGATACTGAGCAGTAAAAGAAATATGCCACTTCAAGACTGATATAGTCTTCAATGTTACTCGTGTATTGCTGTTAGATTCAGAACTTGAATAGATACACATCTTATTTTATGGAAATGTTGCAGCTTGACTGCTTTTAGTAAATAAAGTCTTTTGTCTTCAGTATAATTAGACCACGAACGTTGACTCAAAAAACATTGTAAAACGCATGTTAAAAATTTACGCCCGCGAGGCAGAGCGGCTGAAATGGAATAGAAACAATGTCTCCGAGTAATTTTTCCAATATAACCACAGGGTAATTCGATATTTCAACTTGTAAGTGGCTGACAAAACCACATATCACAAGCTAGCACTCAGAGAGACTTACAAAAACATACGCTTACCTGAGGTATAGCGTAACTTTGCAAAGTCAGGTGAGATCGTGTTGTTTTCACGTGATAGACCCAATAATTTACGTCAAAAGCACACTAGCACAAGGTAAACGACATAGCTCCAAGGAATGGATGTCTAAAAGAGGCTTAATTCAAGAGCTAGCTATGTATGACGTGCGAGAGTCCATCGTGTTGCCCGGACAACAATAGCGGTGACACTCACTCAAGCTGTACTAAGGGTGTTGCAAACGGCAAATGTGTTCAGATCCCTTCTTATTGACTAGGAGGTTGTCTGTGCTTTTCAACTTTGTTTTTATAATTGAAGACAGTAAATAGTTTGGAAAATGCCATTGAATAACCTGGTACATACCATGCATAATATTGAGCAAGAGAACTTAGTACATGCATTTAAGGCCCTGTTACACGATGCAATTTTTCTTGCAACTTGCAATGCAATTCTACTCTTGAGATATGTTAATTAGTGAAGAATGTTCGATATGTGAA
>JAOBYK011119751.1:17388-47329 GCA_025434845.1 Phenganax subtilis | reverse complement strand
GGGTTCCATCTTGTATTATACAAAAGGTACTCATCAGCCAAGGAATTGTTAATCTTTTGGACTCCGTTGGTTCCCTTGCTGGGCTTCGCAATCCTTGCGGCGGCTCTGGCCAATCTCTTCGTGTTCGATGCTGGTTTGCGGAATTTCCGAGTCATTTTGCCCGCGGATGAGATGAACAGAGGAGCTGCCATATCAAGGTCGTATCTACGATTTGCTCTTTGGTCCGGCTCCTTCTTTCAGATATGGTATGCCTTCGGCACCAAGTTGTTCGGTCGATATGCACTGCTGGCCATTCACATCATGGTCAGTGGGCCATGGGCAACGCACTTTCTGCCTGTGGACCTGGCCAGACGTCACATCTGGACGGAGCATCAAACTGCCAGTGATGTTCAGGTAATCGAGATGGTCGTTCAGTTTGACCAGAACTCTAATGCATCATGATGCGAATGTCAGGAGAAAAGGCGTGCAGTGGTGGGATTGAGAGGGCCCTTGCAGAGAAGAAACACTCCACTCTCCCAATCTTGGCGGGCACCCCATCCGCCTCTTCGGATTCATGTCTTCATGTCGGCAAGTTGGGGTCCAGCATCTCGCCGCTGGACCATCGAGTTTCACCATAGCCCTTGACATTCTTTTGGATTTCGTGGTTTCTCCTGGGGATCCGCTGGTGATAGCTTTATGTTCAACCATGTTCAAACTTTACTTGGGACGATTGAACCCACTGAGCAATATAGGACTTATATATATTTTTTTGTGATATGAAAGCCACATTATTTGTGCGGGCGTACTTGGAAAGATTGCTAATAGTGAACATAGTCTGATGTAGTGACGTTCGTACAGACTATATCACAACATGTAGTATTTTATTGCATGCGGGGATGGATTTGATATGGGCAGTCTTAATTATTCTACGCAGGGAAATTACTACAGTAGAGACCTTAAGATTGACGTTCTCGGTGTACCGCTAACCGCAAACGGCAAAGTTTAAATCGGATTTTAAAGTGAACTATGACAGTTGTTAAATGTTACGGGAACCTATATATACAACTAATTGAAGCGTGGTGTGACAATTTCACTCTAGAAAACTGCGGATATTACAATCAAATGTGATTTAAAGTTTGCCGTTAGCAGTTAGCGGTTTGCCGTAAACGCAAATCTTAAAGTGCGTAATAAATGCGTAAGTAAAATTCCAACGTGCATGAAGTGACAATTGACTGCAGGGTGTATCGCTCGAATAATTCAGGTAAGCGAAATAATTTTGAAGAACAAAAAAACTCTTCCACTGCAGCCACTCTACCCGTGCAGGCAAAGCGTACGCATTCACAGTATTGTCAGTGATGACTCTAGAGATGGAATGCAGTTAATGCGCCCTGATTTAAATTATGTTAATCGCGCGCCCTGTACATTCGATATCGCGATATGTTCGATATTTATCGATATTTAATTTCGATATCGATATATCGATTTTTAGATATATCGCAACAGCCTAAGCGTGCCTGCGTTCACTTTAACCATGCGCTTGTTTTAAAATGCACGCTCTATTCGCGCTAGCAAAGAGGATGCAATGGAACAAAAACTTGCGGTGTGTTGAGTCTGTATCCGCTGTCTGGCAGAGAAGCACTGAAAAAATTTTTATTCTCGTCCCTTGTTAATGGCCTACTCTTTGAGAAAAAGACTACTGTATGATAGTGCTTTTAATATGTATTTAAGATTCTCACAAACTGTTGACATTATCTACAGTTCAGTTTAAATATGTAAAGTCTTTCGGTCGTTTAATTAGGTAAAATCATGCATGCTTCTCACTCCAAGGTTTGTTGATACTCCATGGCCACAGTGATAAGGGTAGCAACAAATTTTTTCATTTCGTAAAGTTTACCACTCTCAACGAACTCGGGGCTTGCTGGAACCTCTGGAACCTGAAGAACAGAAAACGAAATTAGATGATGCTTGCATCGTGATGACAACTTTGTTTACTCTCGGCGAAATAAAGAAATCCTTACAACCAATAGTTACTGTCGAGAAATAAAGATTGAAAAGGTCTATAATTAGGATTATTGGATGAGGCTGAACAGGATATCAGAATTATATAGACCGAGGTCAACGTTATCTGCTGAAGGGAGCTGAGGCGGATAACGCTGACCGAGGGCTCTGGATGAGACATGAACACTGCTTTTACTTTTGAAGCTACTATTTTTTTTGGAAGGTACGAGTATTTTGCAAAATGGTGACTTCTGGCGCCCCTTTTTTATAGCGCTTCTTGCATAAAATTGCCAAAATATAAAACATTTGACTACTCAAACGCGCGTGTCGTTTGCTTGTCGAAGATTTATAAAGTTTTTGAAAAGTGGGGTGGAGAACTTACTTCGCATGGGTCTTCATTTTCAATACTGAAGAAATCTTGAAGATTTTCGATATCGAAATCGTCGCCATGATATTTAATCATTTTCACGATCTAAACATCAAAATAGAAATATAGGTTTTAAGAAAGACAATAGAAAGATCGATGACGTTGCAATTATTCGGGTGACCTCGGTCTTTATGTATACTTATGGCGGATGGAAAAATTTGAGAATGTTGAGTTTTTTAAACGAACACTTAAACAAAGAAAATCTACCAATTCACCTACTTAGTATATACCTGTACCGATGACGTGTGCCAAATTTTTTTTCAAATCTAAATCTTACTCTGTGAGAAGGTGAAGAATTAGCTACTTACGAAATTTCCCAAAGTGTTTGGCAAGAGCGCTTGCAATTTCCTCACAACGCAAACAGTTTCTCGAGCTGCAGTGCTATTCGTAATTTGACTATCATCAGTACCAGGGAAAGAAAGAATTTCCAACTCGGGAACAGCATCTCGATAAGTCTTGACAAACGAATCGACAGCTAACCGAAGTTTTGCAACAAAAACCGTGGGCTACATTAAGAACAAGTCAGAAGGAACAATTTTGTCAGAACTGTTTGAGAAAAATGTTTATGCTGAAGTGACCTGGCAGCCAAAATGCATGTAGCATTGAAATCTAATCAGTTATTGTTGTTGCAAATGTTTCTTACTGACCAAGTTGTTGTCGGAACTTATGACATCAACTTATACATGCATCATAACTGGATCACTAAAGGCATAATATCAATTGAAAGGAGTTTGAATCGGGCTAAAGTGTTTGACTTTGTTAAATCGTATAGATATGAAATACAGCGAAATTTCTCTATTATCTGAAAGCAAACTAAATCTTACCTCGTTTTCCATCTGGAGGAATTGCAACATTTCATCTTGACTGTCGATACTACGACGACGTTTCCCGAAGTTCCACCTGTATCCCAAATTAGTTTGTCTGTTTTGCCAATTGTGGCCAGCTCTGAAGTTATGGTTGCGACGGTAGTTGGCATCAAGGTTGGTTTGTCTGGAAGAAACGAACAAAAAGTTTTAGGGAGGAAAGGCTGCGCTGGTGGCTACAAACCATAAAAGCGTGCTTATATTAAAAACCTTGTGGAACCTTGACGTTAATACCACGTATCGTATACAGGTTAAAGACTTTATATTAATATAAATGCGCGTAGGCTAAGAATGGAAAGATTTTCTGTCAGTTAGATGTAGTCTAATCTTTAGCTTTGAGATTACTTTGTGGAACAAGATTTGAAATTATTTTCTTTATCATTGAGCATTGCGCGTGCCAAGCCAGTGCGCCAAGTGCAGCGTAGCAGCACAGATGAGAGACTAACAGATGTCTGACTGCCCCAAAATTGCGTAAGTCGACTTTCTTGCGATTTCAATGGCGCCCTTTAACCTAGCAAGTGCCCTACTAAAGGCATTCACCCCCCTGAACGAATAATTTTGAAAATGGCACCCGGGGGGTGACTGTCTCTCTTTAGGGCACTTGCTGGGTTAATGGCAGCCAAAATCATAGGCTTGAAGACTTAGTCGGACATCTGTTACTCTCTAATATGTGGTAGCAGGCAGCTCAAACAAAGTTTTATGTAAAGTGGAAACAAGAGGAACCTGGATCTATAATTATGATGAACATTTGTGTTCCACTGGTTGCCACGATAGTTGTAACGAGCACTTCTGTAGTTGATATTGGTGTTATGACGACCATTGTTGCTGCGATGATTGATTCCTCGCGAGTTCACATTTGTGTTTCTCCCCAATCTGTAGTTCTGGGCTGAACTGTAGAAAATATTTATTATGAATATAATATTAACTCGTTCTGATTCTGAGATAATAACGCAGTTTTTAGCAAATGAAATGAATATAAATTCATGTATAAATACTTAGCTTTTAACATGGTGTGTTAGTGAAATTTAATATTTTAATTTTTTTCAATTTTTTTAAAAGTTAAAGATAGCTCGACTGCACTGATGTGCAATATACGTTTGTTTATTTTACTGTAAATGAGACTGCATTGAATTATAGAAACACAGTTTTGGGAGATTGATCATGTCAGCAAAACTGCAACTACTATAGTGTGGAAGGTCCTTTTCAAATACATCTAAGAACGTTATATGATTTCTTTACCTGAATTCTGCTGCTAAACAGAGCACAATGGAAAATAAACAAATCACGGCAAGCTTCATCGTCGATTAACTTCTTGACTCTTTTTTCTTCACAAGTTTTGACTTCGTTCTGGAACTCTGACAGCAGATTATGAAAAGTGTTGGAAGACTCCTGTATTATATAGTCCCTGCTTTCAGATCAAATTTCACTGCCCCTGGCACTCAAGTCTTGTTTCATTTTTCAAACTTCCGTTTTCACGGTGTGTTGCTGGAGAGCGCCAACTTCCTTTCAGTAAACAAGCCAACAGATTTTTTACGTGATAGCGCGATGCAACACTTCGTTGACACAATTGATTCCAAACTTCTGGCACTTGCTTCTAATCTTCCAAGCACTGATTGATTTGTGTGATTGACACTGTTACTCAAAATACTCTTTTCTTTATGAATGCTTGCTCTTAAAAACTATTTTATGTCCGCGTTTGGTCAATATACTAGTGATTGAGTCAATGCGAAACAGAGTACAGCACTGCCCATGCAGTTGGGTTGATAAACTTGAGATTCGACTGACTTACATTTTGAAAATGCTAGCATAATTTAATTGGTGGTAAGAGGTTTGAACGGAAAGCACTCCAGAAATCTGAAGAAACTCATTTATATTTATAACCCAAGTTTCAAATTAAAGTCTAAAACTGCGCTTTTCTTTAGCCCTGTTTACTATTGAATTCTAGAATAATCATGATAACTGACAAGCACTGCTGACAAGTAGGGCTGCCGAGATGGGGGATCAGAGGGGACAACTTGCCCCGGGCCCCCAGTATAACGGGGGGGGGCATCTGGAGAAACGAAAATTACAAAATTGACGTTTAGAGGAAAAAATTAGTCTCAGTAATATTACGAAACAGCAGTAAGGATATTAATCGCACAAACCAGACGAGCGAGGCTTGAAGTTGAACTAGGAAAATATTAAACTGCTAAAATGCACGCTTTTGTTGATATTTCTGCGGAATTTTTGCTTCAGACAATTTCTATTGTGGATTGTACTACTTCAAAAAATGACGTCATATGGCTATTGAAGAAAAAACTGCCCGCGGCCCTGCTGACAAGGCAGTGTTATGTTTGAAAAACCCGTAAATAACTGAGTCATGGCAATGTGTTGTTGTCTCTTCGATCATGCGAAGTTCGACTTAGCAATAAATATTGTAAATTGTAGTATATCTTTGCACTGCAGCTTTCAGGATTTGTCTTCAGAGATCCGCGCAAATGCATAGTAATACGCTTTTCTTTCATTTAAAATTTTTTCCGGCATAGATATAAAGTGCTTTCATGACCGTTCTTTGTCAACGTGTTATGCAAAACATAAAATAGCGAATAGGATATATATCAAAACAATATTTAAGTCAATGATTGCGGTTTTGCTGAAGGTGCAGAGGAAAGGTGGAGCATGTTATCTTGTTTCGCCTACACGAAAGCGCGTTGTGATCAGATACCCATTTAGGCTCACATAAAGTTTGTATTTTTCTGAAATATTTTAACAAATAGACTCCATGTCATTTAAAGCGCTGAGTTCTATACATTCCATTTTGTGCTTGTTTAGAAACCGATTTTTATTACAATTAAAGTTTTACATTGGCGCTCGTTCGTACATGAAAAACGCGACAGTGCAGCTGTTAGATCAAATGTGTCTATGTGCATGGTATTTTTTTCCAATTTGTTCGCTAGGGTGTATAAATTTCCCTTTATCCACAGCAAAGGAATACATTATCGTCATCTGTTTACCAAAATTATTTTTTCCGCTTCATATTTTTGTTTCCTCAGTTTTCTTGTACATCCGTTTCAACGACGAACCATAGCATCCGTCCGAGAACATGCATGGACCCTGCCCTGACGCAAGTTGCAAATGGTTGCAAACGATCAACTGTAGACTGCTACAATTGACTTAATGTATATCGTTGAAAGGATAACCTAGTGTTTTACCCATGGCTGCACCAAACAAAGTCATTTGGGCACTGAATAATATAGAACTCTTCACCATGTAAAATTTACTGCTTTTTGATATGTCAATCGTTTACGTCGATGTTCAAGTGGGACCCATGCGGTTCTGCCTGCATGGACCTGACTTTGTAGGAATCTACTCAGTCTTTGTACGTCAACCTAGTTTAACACACGTATTGTAAATCACTATCTTGTGTAATGAAAAATATGACCATAAGTGCATATTCTTGCATGTCTCTATCTTTTTTGGTTTTGTAATTCCTACTGCCGCTGCTGTCAACATAGTTATGCTGTCAGTAGTGTCAGACAATGTCAACCAGCAGTCTGACCTTTTTGACGTCATACGAGTAAAAGGTTTCAGCGCGTTGAATTCTAAAGTTGGGATTGTTTCGCGCCATTTCAGATTTTTCCGGGTATGCTTTAACTTCCCTTTTAGATCTTTAAAGCATTTTAACTCGGTTAATTTCGTTAATTTCTTCGCTCGGAGTTTCTAAAATGTCATCAGGCAAAACATGGTCATGCACTATGTTCACTTTGGATGTAGTAATAATCGCGCTCTTAGTATGGGCGGCAAAACTGACAGTTGGTTTACAAGCGTGTACGAAGTTCAAAGAAAGATGTAGTGCGAGTAGTGAGTTTATTGGAAGCTATACTTTCCCAACAACTCCCATCAAGAAATTTGACTGTAAAAGTGAAGAAGCGATAGCAGAAATGAAGAAAGGGGTGAGTGATTATTGAGGGAACGGCGTTGGAAGACGCAGTTTAATTTTGTAAAATTTTTGAACGCGTGCGTCGTAACTTTCGCATAAATATACGAACAACAAGCACCGCAGCCGTAAAAATAAACCCCTGAGCTTCGTAACACGAATTTGTTCAGTTGCGCTGTAAAAGAGTGCTTTGTAACAATCTTCTGCATCACCTGGGCTGTATTTTGAGAGATTTTTATCGCCAAATATATCTTGGCGGCGAAGAAAAACCTATTTTTAAAATTACCTTTAACCCTTCAGTGTGAAGAGAAGTGAAAAATAACGTATAGTAAGGTGATTGCATTATCAAGCCAGTTACATTGCACGTTGTTAAATCTATTTTATCTCCGGGCTTTATTATTTATACACCAAAGGCTGCTTTCCAGACACGCACGTACATGCATGAACGTGCGTAACGTGCGTAACGTTTAAATCCGTCAAACATTTTTTAAAAATACAAATGAATGGATGCGTAATTGTTTAAAAATCAAAATTCTAAACAATTCTTCTTGCGGTTGTTTATGAAATAGATTGTATTTCAATTCTTCAGTCGACGTGCCAGTCAGAAACACAACAGGAAAGCAGCCCATAAAAGTCGGACAATATATGCATGCTTGCTGATAGCTGACTTATCTTAAAATATATAATATGCTCAATTCTTATTAGATGCCGATTGTGTTAAAGAACTGCCAGTTTGGTGAAGTCACTCAAAGTTGGACCATTGACTATCTAAAAGAAAACTTAATCTCCCCTAATCTTACAGTTTACAAGTCACCCACAAGACGATTTTTGTTTTATAATCGCGAGAATGCTAAAGACTTTAAAATAGAAGTACAGAATATGTCATGGAATCCTCCTCATAATGTGACTGAGATGAATTTCTCTCAATTTCTCGATGAGATGGCTGAATTAGAGACGGCGCGCAATGGCACCAAAACATATTTGCAGGTAACTGCTAGCGAGCACTCACTGCGTGACTAGCACCTAGGGCCCTTTCATGTGGAGATGAGGTGGGACGTTGGATGATTGAGATATCGGCATGTACATAAATTTCTATTATTTATCGCGTTGTGTTTATTTCAGCGAGGCATTTTTCGTCCCGTCTCGCCTGAGCGGGACCTCGATTGTTTTCATCAACTAGAATCCTGCCTGATCCGGGACGACTTTTACATGTAAATGCTTGGTCCCACCATTGTAGGACATAGGTTTGCTAAAAGTGTCTTTTCAATGTCATGTGACGGGAATCATTCAAGTGTCCTGGGACACAAAACTTCATATAGACACTAAATGAAAAACACCGTCCCGTCGTGCTTTCTATATTAACAAGCCTCTAGTCTGTACTAGTCAAGCACCGCTATATTCCCCATGGACTTTTGGCAAAAATTATTTTCCTGATGTCTTTCGAATAGTCCATTTTATGGCTTGCTTTGAAACTGCTATTTTTTGACTTTTCCTTCCCCACTTTATTTTCCAATGCTTCGAATTGCGCGAACAGAGTTTTCCGTTTCCATTTGTCACATTCGCGTAAGTTTTTCTTGATTTTAGTAAGTTGGAGCAATTGGCTCATTGCCGTGAACATTGCGCTACAGAGTACAGTAGAGAAAAAGTATGCATTCGCGCAAACAGTGCTGAAAATGTAGGAAATGACAGGCTGAAAAGCCTTGTAGACATCCTGCTTATCCATTTTGGGGAATCTTTAGCTTATATGATAATAAATTTTCGTGGTATGTCAGACATTCGAAGTGAGCTAATTAAACCACGCTATGGTTGCTATATAATGCAGCTGAAATGGCTATGTATATTTCCTATATAGACAGGTCTTGAAAACAAGTTATTAAAGTCAGATATGCAAGATGATGTATTGATGATGTTCAACGCACCGAGGTTAAAAGAAATCAAAGAGAAACTTTCTTGGGGGAGACTTGATGTTAATCTTTTTCTTCTTGGTATGGGTGGAGTTGTTACACCAGCGCATTACGACATCATGGAAAACTTATTTCTCCAGGTGCATAATATGCCTTCGTTCTTTCCACGTCAAAGTTACAAAAAGATAGTAGGATTGCATATTATATTCATTAAATACAACGCTATATGTATACAGAAGAGCATGTGTAGGGTCTTTCAGTAAGGAAATGAAATACATGAAATGAACTACTTATCCTTGTCTACAAATCAGAGGCCTGTATTATAAAGATGGCACGCATGTTTTCATTTTCTTTTTTCACAAAGTATCGTGTGCATGTGGAACAAAAAATCTTCAAAACTTGATCTTGGACCTCTTGGATAATCTGAACAGCGTCAATTAATTTCGTTTCTGCAAACTTGCTTTCCACTCCATCATAGTGTATAGTGCTCCTACTACTGAAACGCTAACTTTACCTATACTATATTACATGGGCATGGCATTTATTTTTTTCTTACTTTTTTCAGATTTATGGCAAAAAGCGTTGTATTCTATTCAGTCCGGAAAACTACAAGTTTCTATATCCTTATCCAACTTATCATCCTCATGACCGTCAAACACAGGTATGCATTCCATGCGAATATGAGATAGTGACTTCTGCATGTTTTTAGGTATGCACGCTTGGGCCTTACTAGGCTTTACCGATTTAGCATTAATTGCATTTGCTCATATTATTCGCGCAGAAGTGATTACCCTGGTTTGCTGATGAATTCACATAGACACGCACAGTATTCTGGCAATGTAGATAGTATCATCTTTGCAATCACTACTAGTACTATCATTGATGATAACGCAAGTTTATACATTGTAAGAAAAAATTTCATCAATACGCAATCCTCTTATAATTGTAAATTTGTATTGCAGGTAAACTTTGATTACCCAGACTTCGAAAAATTTCCCAAATTCCGCAACATTACTGGTGTTGATGCTATAGTGGGACCTGGAGATGTCTTATATATTCCTAACTACTGGTGGCATTATATTGAGTCACAGAGAGATAGGTAAAGTGGAGACATTGCAATATATCTATACGCCTATACTTCAGTTGTCTCTATGCAGGCAACCACCGCGCTTTGCTGTACGTCTTGATTTACTATTAGAGGCCTGTTGTTCAAAGCTGAATTAGCGTAAACTCTGCATGGGTTAAAATTTTACCGGCCGTTTTAATTTTCCTATTTCTGTGTACCTATTTGTTGCAAAACTTTGCATATTAAGCCTTCTGTTAATCCAGACGAATTTTTAGGAAAATATTTACATTTTAACAACGTTGCTTCAAAATCTCTGCAAACCCAGAATTAAGCTAACCAGCTTTTGAACATCCAGGCCGTGATGATTTACGTTTGCTTCCATAAGTAAACAATATTAGTGAACTGCATTGAAACATTCGCTGCTTTTCTAGCACCACCATTTCTATGAATTTCTGGTACATGCCTGAGGGAGCTGAAGATGAAAGTTCAGTTGAGACAACAGAAGAACAAGATGAGATGTCAAAAAATGAACATGGTGTAAAGGATGAGGAAAAATCTATTAAAATGGAAGGGAGAGAAAAGAAACTACAAGATGGAGAAAGCAGTAGACTGAAAGATAATAATTCTAATTTGAACGAAACAGAATCTGTTCCTTACTCTGCTGGAGAATTGATTGGTTTATCACGTGATATTGAAGCTATGGTTGGCGATGCACTCGGAGATGTGACGAAGGTAAATATTTAATAGTGACGACAGGTTTAAGAATAGTAACGACAGTGTAATGATAGGTTGATGTTGTAAGCATGCAAAATATCGTGAAAATTAGCGCGGGACTATTCCAAATACGATTGAAGTTGTCCTTCAGCAGCATATTGACGGACGTGTATTAAAGTATACAGTCAAACCTGTATATAACGGCCCTGCATTAAGCGGCCACCCTGTATCAAGCGGTCACTTTTCAAAGTCCCGATTTTTTTTTATAGAAGTACTTTATTTGTCACCTGTATTAAACGGCCATCTGTATTAAGCGGCCGCGACCGCAGTTTCTCAGTCCCATTTCTGGCTTTTACTATTAACTACTATTTTTACTATTATTACTACCCTCGAAATAATGAAACCCATAAATATATGAGTAAACACGCATAACACATCTTATAATTTATGAACTTTATTGTGTTCATGTTTAAGATCTGTCAACATACATTGTATAGCATTTATTGACTGTTAGTATGCTATTCAAAGCTCTAAAAACTTCAAACGCCGAAATGCCAGACTTCTTCGTCTGACTTTTAACCCTGCAGTAACAGTAACACTGGCTTATTTCTTCACACTGCAGCAGAAACACTTGCCTGCAGCCTGCGATGCCATTTCACAGAAACGTTGTACGTTTAAATAATTGTTTCACTAGGGTTTTATAGTCGTTCATTATTTATTTATTTATTTTTTTATCTAAAAGATACCAATTTTGCAGTTAAAAAACTGAATTACACTGGTTTACATGGAGTATTTATGGTCAACCTGTATTAGACGGCCACCTGTATTAAGCGGCCACTTTTCAAAGTCCCGACGGTGGCCGTTATGTACTGGTTCGACTGTATCTCTATGATATTATAGTCTCTGCAAAAGTGTATGGATCAACAATGTTGTATAAATAGCTGTTAGACGATAGATGTTGTATAACTTTTTACTTGTTCTTTTAACTAGTGCCAAACATACTTTCGTCGTATATGTTGTAAATGTATGTAAACTGTTTATCCAAATGTTAGTCCTTAGATTTTCATATACTCCTGTAATGGTGTTTTCATGAATAAATACATAATATTTAAATACATCTTACACAAGAGAACAGCCGCTTCATGAAAAAAAACGCAAATCATAATGACCCGGTTGTTCAAAAGCTGGTTAGCTAATATTGGGTATACAAAAATTTTTAAGCAACGTCGTCAAAATGGAAATGTTTTCACCAAAATTTCGTCTGGATTGAAAGGCTTCGCAGGTGCCGTGTTGGTAGATTGATTTTTGCGTTGTCTCTGCATTTGTCTTATTTTTTTCAAACATTGGCCGTTATCATAAGCAGAAGGTAGTTCTTATCTTTGAATTTAGTCTCAGACTATTGACTGTTTTTTAGGTTGGTGAATTTTTGAAAGAGATGGTCGAGGGGCGATACGACTTTGTCTAAAAGCGGCCCCTTACACATGGGTAATTGAAAACAAAAGAAATTTGTCAACTGAAAATAACAACTCAGCACTCGGAACTTCTAACTTAAACCAGATTGTTCGCGGTCATTTGCTATTTATGAACGTCAAGAATTTAAGAGTCGAGCATTGTCCGCGTTTAGTGCTGCTTCAAACAGTCAGTCGGTGCTGATGGCACGATGTTACGTCGATCGTTATTTCGACTGAGGCAAACTCTCATGGATGATCATGCACATATAGACTACGTATAGAATACGTTCACACGGTTGTAAAACGGCACAAGTCACAATTAACCGTTGCGTTCACAGTACAATTTGAGCACGGTTTTCAAACGGAGCGAGATGAAAACAGAACGCATTGCGGTGTGTGAACACCGGTACCGTCTACATTTTGACGCTTAAGTGTGTAAGTCTACTTCCTAAATTGTGCTGAGTAATTGTTTTAATTTAAATATTAGTGGTTGTTGAAGTATCTAATGCCCTTTTTTGATGTGTTTGAAGTATTGTTACGAAACATGAAGTTTTATCTTTTGTCAATAATTTTAGTTCGCTGTGAAGTAAATTTACCGCCTTTTTGTAACGATGTAGTCATTAATATTAGTAGTATTTTACTGGAGTATTTTGTGGTATTTACTTTAATCAGCAGCAGCACTCAGAGATCTCGTTGTTGCCAGGACCTCGCGCACTACAAATGAACAAAGACCTCGTAACAATTAATATATGCGACACTGCATGAAGGAGATAAAACATATGCGGAAACATTTGAACGAAATACAGAACCGTTCTTACAAGTTAGAAAATTGAAGCAAATGCATTCGAAGATGTTATAAGTATTCCAGCTTCCCAACGTAGCAGAAACGTCATCCATATTCATAGATGCTCGGCCACTACCTTCACAATACTGGCCACAACTATCACGCAAAATACCACGGGAAATATTAGATATTTTAAATATCTGCTTTATTTCGAAATTTCACGAAGCTATTTTTGAAAATTCACACCACAATAACTAAACCGAGGGGCGTACCACTCGAAAAATAACGTACGACATTTTTTTTAAAAATCGCAAGACTTTTTAACAGATCTTGAGATTTTTTTAAAACTTGAGTGATTTCAAAGATTTGCTAAGATTTTATGGAGATTTGACATGATTTTCCAAGAGTTACTGTATTTTTTTTGAGATTTTTAAGATTTTTGGAAGATTTTTGTGAGTTTAGAATCTTAACAATTTTAAGATTATCGTGATTTTAAAGATTTTTTAGAGATTTTTAAAGATTTTTCAGATTCTTTCAAAGATTTTTGCGAAGGTGTAGGAGATTTTTTGGAGTGATATGCCCCTTGAACTAAACAATTTGAAGATCATGCATCTACAGCCATTAGCTTAGTTCACTGCTGTGCAGTGCAAAATAGAATGATCTGTGACATGCTTCAATTATTTAGCCAGACGCAACTTATATTCCAAGGATCTTATGCACAACTGTTTTGTTTCTAATAGTGACTACAATTTCCACAACATTGCCACAGCCTTACAAACACCAACATCATAAATGTTCAAGTATGCCAAGCCAAGGAAAGTCAGTGCAGACACACCAGCCCAGGTATACACTGCTGTTGTTTTGATAGCCTTGCCTTTGTTTGGGAAGATTTCAGGAAGGTAGTCAGATAATATTTCTTTAGTTCCCCTAGTGTGAAAATATTGAATAATTATTACCAAAGATAAAGAAGAATAATAGTACCGTACATGCACTATATTTTTCTTTGTCATGCACTAGTAGTGAGCGTCAGATGTTTTATTAACTTGCACCTTCTAAATTCTTTCTAATGCAAGTATCTCTCCTTGACAAATAAATATCTGGTCATAAAAGTACAGTAGGGTGCACAAAATTGGATTGCCTCTAAGAGCACTTGCATTAGCCAATTATTGCAATACTCATTACTAGTAATTTACACAATTAAAACCCTAAACTAACCAGTATGAGTGTAAAGGAAAGAAGATAGTTATTGCCCAGTCAATGACTGGTGTTGGAGCTAGAATTGCAGCTGGATATAAACCAATCATGATCACTGAGATATATCTAAACGTCTTCCAATGCGGTGAGCCAATAGTTTCCTTTTTTGCCACTAAAAAAACAATATGAATAAACATAATGTTGATGTACCAGTGATCCAAGAATACAAATTATGCACTTGGCTGTGAACGGATTGTTTTCATAAGCTTTTTGTTTTATTTGAAACTATTCCACAATCTGGCCATCAAAAACAAAAAGTTTGGCATTTAAAATGGACCTTGTAAGTTATAAGCTCTGCCTTAAATTCTAAATTTGTAGACAGTTAGGTATTTTTTATCACAACTGCAGCTGGAGAGATCCGAAATGAACACCAACCTGCTTCTTGCCGTAAAGCAGGACTAGAATGAATAGCAGCACTCTTCTGAACCAATGGAAACACTGTAAGCAATATTTAAGCACTGGTCATAAAAATAAAAATGGATTGAAGTACTTCATGATATGCATAATGATAGATAAAGTCTACGGTTGTATGTTTGTGAACTGTCTGAACGACTGAGCCACTAGGCAGAAACCTCAAGGTTACCTGACTTCCCAAAACTTCCAGGATAGCTTTGTACAAAAACTGGTTTATGTTGTATATTGTACAGAGTTACAAACGATTTCTGTCTTGAAGCAAGAGCTCCTACAATTTTACCGATTAAATAGATCAATAATACTAAAAAATGCTTAAAATGTTCAGTCATTTAATGGTCTAGAACTTACCAAGACGAAACGAATACCTCGGTAACGCCGCCATTTTGAATCGTGCTGCATTGCATGATTGGAGCATGAGCATGAGCATGAGCATGATTTCGTAAACTATCGGCACACTATCGGATCAGCACCGGATCATTATCGGATATCAAATATGGCCGCCTAAATTTCGAATTCCCGTTCAGAAATTTTAGCAAACAAAACTCGAACATGATCAATTTTGATTTTTATCATATAAAATTATGAGCTTAGTTTTAGGAATTGGTTCTGGTCTTTTTTCCCTAATTATTTTATGGATCGTTGGCCTCGTTCTGTGTGTTGTCTTTTCGAGGGTTTCGGCTTTGAGGTATTTCTAATTTTTAAAACTAATTTCTAAATATGCAACATTTTTATAGGAAAGCAGAACTGTTAGGCCGACCCAGTGGCTTAACTAAGAATTTCTACTATTTTAGCTACGAGTCAATGACCGTAGTCTTATTGTATACAAATTAGAATAATTAGTAAACGTTACCACAAGCAACTGCACCTAACCTAATCCTGCCAGGGTGCATTCCATGTTTAGCGTACGCTGAAGTTCCGCCAATGAAAAAATTAAGATACGCCAATGACGTCTTGCGCGACGCCGACGTGTCAGGTGTCACGCTGAGCATTTTATGTTTTATTTATGTAGCTCTCTACTTCTACTAAGTAGCTCTTTAAGTAGCTCTCTACTCTAGGCAATGGACTTTATCACATGCCAGAAGCGCTGCCAAACGAATAAAATGTCAACGCCGTCACGCTGAAGATTGCATTTGTACACCATTGCACCAACAAGCATCGCAACTCCACGCCGAAGATGTTCGGCGTAGGCTACACGGAATGCACCTTGGCTAAACTTCTAACCACACCCAGTCGAGAACTGTATGTGCTCTTTTGGGACGTTTTGTTGTAAAATATGTTATTTTTTACAAATGCCAAATTTTATCGCTGTAACAGTGCTATAGCCAGGGGGGGACTGATGGCCTTAAGATCACTCTTGACTCCCGATAAAAGCTCAAATCTGTTGTGAAATATGAAGAGAGAGTGGGGGGGGAGGTTACCAAACCTAGATTAGGACTATAATTTCTACTGATATCTGGTATCTTGCAGAATTTCAAAGTACTATTTGAAGCAGAGATAATTGTTGTATTTTATTACCTACTGAATAGAAATGGAGTGATTGGAGTAGGAGTTCTTGTCATTGGCGTGACCCTCCTTCTAATTTTTTATCCACGAGAGTCAGATAGTACTTCTCCGAAAATATCAAATCAGGTTAAATACATTGTGTCTTTCTGGATTTCCTTTGTGGTATCCATTTGATTATAATTATGTTTCAGCATTCTCAACAAATTTATAAATGTTTGTTTTATTGTTTTAGCCGGTGGATAAGCTCTCTGTGTTGCGTACAATAATATTTGTGGTCACCTGCCTGTTTGCTGTGGTGTCTTTAGTTCTGATGCTAGTATTTCATTGGATGCAACCTATGTATGCACCTGCTTTACTAGCAAGAAACAAATATACATTCTAAATATTTTGCTGGAACTTGAGGCACATAAAAATGATGCTGTGAAGATGGTCCATTAGCAACAAACTTCTGAAGGTTAGTCGACCATTCAATTATGATATCAAAAATGCGTTTCAGAATCATTTGTGTTCCGTTATGCGTACGTTTGTTGTTGTACATATGTAAACTATACCAACTACTTTGATGCAGTCATGGTATGCTATTTGCCATAGTGTTTATTATATCAAGTTTGATCATGGACGAGCAAAATTATTCCCTGTAGCAGTAGCTGTAGGCCATAGTTTCTAGGTGAGTCTTACATAGTGAATGGGTCACAATGTATTAGACATATTGTTGTGGTAATGTGAGGAATGGACATAGTGTTTTCTTGCTGACAAGTTTGGAGTTGCTTTTCCCTATCCAAGGTCCCAACATGATGAAGTTTCAAGTAAAAAGAATATGCAATTTCTTGAAGTAAAAGGATTGTCTTTTTGGTAACAGCAAGTGCAGCCGAAGTTTATAATGTGACTGAGTGACAGTACACCTCAAGCCACAAGTTTTTGACTGTAATACTTGTGACACACACAAATAGTGGGACACTAACACAAGTAATGGAACCAGGGGCGGGTGTGGGGGGTGGTCCACCCCCCCCCCCAAGGGACTTGATCAATCGGTCTCAAAATACATACAGTTGGTCTCAAAACAAAAACTTATGCAATAAAAGCATCAAATAAGCTGCCATGGCTTCTTATGAAAATGCTTTATGGAATGCCTCACAGACACCTTCAATATTGACGAACTTGTTGATCATTGGTCCAAACTGACAAAGTGAAGTCAATTAATAAATATATCAGTCAAGACTTATAAATCAAAGAACATGTTTGCTCCCAGCAAAATTAAGCAAGTTCATCAAAAAAGCTGGGAAGAACATATTAGATGTAGTAAAACTGCAAAGTCTGGTGGCCAAAGGCTGTGAGAATTAGCCATGCCCAATGGCGTAGGAATCGGAGGGGGCCATAGGGGAATGGGCCCCCATTTTAATGCGCCTAACAATTGCCTGGGTCACGTATACAAGTTTAACTAAATTAGCGTAGCCATGAACATAACAAAAATGAGCTTTATGTCATGCAAAAGTGCTTGAAAACGGTCATTTCCGGTGACCTAGAGCTGTAAAATTCTCAAAATTTTCTTGCTCGGCGCCAACCATGGTGGCGCCTCGTAACGGTCGATCCCCCAACCCTACCAAGGTTCCTACGCCCCTCATGCCAAGTTTCCAAGTTAATATATTTTTCTATAACATGGAGAGATTGTTACCACTCTCGGGTAATTTTCGGCTAAAAAAATGATTAGAATTTCAGCGCTTAGAAAATACACTAAATTTACGAGCTTCACAATGCTATTTTTCTTACATTTCACAACCTTTCGTGACCAAACGTTTGCGTTTTACTACATTCTCAGATGTTCTTTCTCGCTGTTTAAACGAGTCTACTTTTTTTTGCCAAGATCGAAAGTTAGTCTATAAATAATGAGGTTTGTCTATTTATCGTAAAATGCATCATCTTTGAACTATTGCTTTAAAACCTGAATTCTAACTAAAAATGCGTTCCCAAAATGCTGAAAATGCCGTTTTGGGGACCTAAATTTTAAAATTATCCCGGGGAGCGTGCCCCGGACCCCTAGATTCGGTCTCCATTCCGATCTACACCCCCCCGAAAAAAATTAATTTGTACGCCCCTGAATGGAGCAGTAAATAGAGGTATTCAGTTGTATAATAAGTATATTATTTGCATGTGTTACAAAAGAAAGTGACACAAACTTGCCGTTGTGATTAAATGGCTGATATCACTGCTGATTCAGCAGCACAGCAAACTTTGAAAGTATTTGATTATCAAACGAAACCAAGAAAAATGCATTGCTTTTACATGGCTCATAGAACTAAAGTGGTTGCAGCTAATATTTAAAGTAGTATACGGAGCATTATAGGAAATGCAGTTAATGAATGCTTCTCCAGTCCTCATCTGCTTATTCTCACATGGTTTCTGAAGTTCTTAATGTATATTTATCTAGACGACTGATCGCAAGAAAAGCTGACTACAGCCTTTAGCTATTGTAGGAATTTGATGAATGAGGAGAACATTTTTGTTTTGTTATCCTCAAGTATTATAAGTAGTTTCGCATGATTACCAAGATCTATGAAGTGTTGAACATTCAAGGCCACCTTGAACCGCCGCCTAAATGGACTCATTGCATAATAGACAAAACTTTGATGTGAACTGACTGAACAAGTTCACCAATGTTGTAATTTGAAACTTATATCAATTTCGACCACGCTATACAAAAATGTACAAAGTTTGCAATTTCGTATTGTACTTGTAATTAGAAACCGCTTGGCAGGAAAAAGTGAAGTGCATAAAATAATTGTAAATGAAGTTAAAATATCTTAATGATAATCTAAGGATTAAAATATTTAGCTGCAAGCTATCGCATATGTTGTCAGTTTTTGTTAGAACTTATCATCTCAAATCGCAACTATGCTCAACATGTTCGCTTTACGCATATTGCTACGTGGTGTTGAAATTTCATTGTAATTTGCACTGATGTCGATTCTATTTACTGTCACGCAGCCAAGCAGTGGATATATCTCGCGTTTAGACAGAAAGGGATAAACTGCATTCGAGATTGTCAGTCGTGTCGGTTATTTCGCGCAATTAACTGTTTACATTTTACAGCATACACATGAGATGCGGTCGCTTATTTACAATCGCAAGGAAAATCCTGCCGATATGTCCAGCCAGGCTTATCATAACTTCTTTATTCCGCTTAACAAAGTCGTATTGTTTCCACGGTACATAATGAATCATCACCCGATCATTTTCACGAGTTGGTGTAGTTTTAATAAACTGTCAAAAATGTCTGAAAGGTGAGTGTAAGGTTGTAATTCTTCGCATTGAATTATGATGTGGCATATCTTTATAATAGAAATGCGCGGCTTTGACTTTATACGGCGTTGTTCTAATGAAACAGTTTTCCTTTTGAAAATTTTTGCAATTTCCAGTAAATTGCAATTTCCTTTTGAGATTTAAAGAGAAGACTTTTAGTTAAGATCGAGCAAGCCCCTCAAATTTATTCTCTTGTCCACGTTGATGAACTACACGCATATGCATCGTTAGAAACTTATAATTGCAACTGTTGACGACCTGTAGTACCATGGTAGAAAATCGTAGTACCATCTGCTGCTCTCTAGTATATATTAGACAGCTTTGATTACTTTACGCTTGGTGAAAGTGCCAAAAATAGTGCATTGATATCTCGTGATATTCTACCCTTGCTTTTTGGAGATAGGAAAATTGGCAAACCTACTGTGCATGATAATTGATAAGCTGATATAAGCAGCGGTTGCTACGTCAGTTCAATATTTGGACTCAATTAATGTGTCCTAATGCTTTAAGAGCGATATCATGATGTTCTCGTATCTTATATGAAATCAGTTTGTCAATAAAACTTAGCGCAATACGAAGTTTTATTTGGGGCTTGTTTTTCTAATGTCATATAACTACACTATACTTTTACCAGCTATAGAAACTTTACTATACTAATAGAGAACCCCAGCCAGACTTTTCTATTCTCCCGACCCTTTCGTGCACTTGGCTAAAGTTTTCAGATCATAGAGGTCTTATATTCTCATTGGCTACTTTTCACTTATAGGTTACATACAATACGTTAGTATATAAAAACATAATTATAGCCATAAGATTGAAAGTGCTAGCAGTACGGTGTTGAAATTTACAGCTCATGCTTCAAAAACGTGGCAAGAAGTAGAAAATTACTGGACCTTGCTGGGGAGCTTTGATTTGCGTGCATATTTGTCAATCAGTTTTGAGTGGCTGCCAAACTTCTTACGATGATCGGCACTCTGAACTGACCTGAAATCATTCCTGGAATGCGATGAAGGCCACCCCTTACTTCCCGGATCAAAATAAACGGCAGGCGGGACGTTTGACATTAAAAGAGAGAAATGATGACTGCTTCCGTTAACAAGCACGCGCTCGCTATGAGAGGTATCTTGCGTTCTCAGTTAAAACCATTAAGAAATGGGAGAATGCATGTGGAGGCCAGTGTCTTCAAGATTTAATGTGGCCAGATAACAGAATATAAATTGCTTTCTGATGACTCTTTTTAACTAAATAACAGCGACCAGTGCTTTTAAACCAGGAAAGTTACTTTAAATAAATTACATTTTATTCAAACTGGTAGACTGTCAGTGACTTTTTACACTAATTGTTTGCATGGTTGATGTTTCCAGCAGATCCTTCCATATATCTTTTCAATTTCCCTTCTGTGTATAAACTATATTTTAAATTCTCCATGTAATATGCGTGTTTTGCAAGACAGGTGAATGCAGTTGTATGTTTCTGCAATCTACCAGTTACCATAATGCTCATCATCTGACAAAGGGTAAAGATATGAGCCATGAAAAAGCACTTTCGGAAAGTGAGCATGCAGTTAACACTGCTAAGTCGGTTGTACCCCTGTGTGGGAGATTTGGCTGGTTAAAGTATCCATACTTTTTCTTGATTTTTATAATTGCAAAACAACGATAAGTTTTACATACAGAATACAGTATATGTAGATTATATTGCAGTACTACAAAAGTAAAGATCTGGAAAATGTCAATAGGAAAGTAACAGACCCGAGTAGGAAATGGAGCGAGAGCCTTACCGGGGTATGTCCCGTGGTCTTGTATCGCCTACTCTTGTTTGTTCTAGTGTAAGCCTAATCTCTTTTATCCAGGCTAGATTTCCGCTAAGATAAACTCATTTGTGTCTTATAAATAAAAACATAACAAGAAGTTTATTGGAGAAAAACTTTTTCTATGAAACTTTACAATTTTTTGATTTGTCTGTCAAGTGCGGCTGCAATAGTCATGCTATATCAATTTTTGTTAGATTGTTTTACTATTTCGTCATATCGTGAAATAAATTTGACGTTATGTTGTTGATTCTACCCACCACTGCAGCGTTAAAAATCTTCATGGTCCCTTTTTATTCAGCGGGGGTTCAATCAAAATTCTATAGTAAAAGTTCAACCGCGCAAACAGATGAAGGGAACTAATCATGACTTGCCTTCTGCAGTATACCGTTATGTGATTGCGTAAGATTTTCACTTGTAGCTACGAGAATAGAACGTGCGATGTGACAGCATTATTTTCTCTAGATACCTTGTCTGTATTTTCATTCCTTCACGGAGGAATATTGCATCTGGTCAGGGATGTAGTACGGTTTTGGTTATTAGAGTTATCCAAGTAAAACGTTTGGAATATGTAAGTTGACCTTATTCTGAAGATTTTGCCTTTCAGGTGTTAGTTTACCATGATTATTCGAATGGGTGCGGAATGTGTTACATTTCTACCATGCTACAGTGTCTTTGACAGCACCCATCTTTTGACACTTCCCTCCTTTTGTGCCTAATTACTTGGAACTTCCTGTGATTGGTTTAACTCGTCCGTCTTCATCATATTCGTAAATAAATAGACACAGCTTTCATTTTTTCACGACTTTGCTCGAGGTGTGCACAACCTTCATCGGTATACGCCTGGACTGCGTTTCTCTGGCAAAATAGTATATCTGGGTTATTTTTGAAGAACCATTGGCTTCTTAGATTGCGTGAAGTTAGAATTTAGTATCCGTCAGCTTTGCACGGGTTACTTGATTAGTTTCTTCGTCTGAAGTACGTGCGGAACAGTGAAAGGTTGAAGACTAAACAGCAAAAAAAACGCTCACGAGGTAAGCGTGTACAATTTCAAACGTTTTAAGAAACTCGTGGAAATTAATTTACGATTCTTTCAGTTCACCATATAGCATAATTCAGTTTGGTGAACGTTGGACACCTGCTGTATTTGCGCACTCGTGTTTGGTAACTTGTATCGTTTAAGAAGATGTTCTGGAAAAAAGCTGCTTCGAAACAGATAATTTTTGAAAAACGATAGCAATGTTGAATCGTATATTAATCAATAGATTTTCTGATAATTCAATTGTTAGTGCGCAGTGTTGTCTTTCAATTAAAGTCGGAGTATATTAGTATTGTGGTTTGAGTCGCATTTGGTAAACATTCAATTGATAAATTTTCTCATCTCTTTTAGGCTTTACCATATTGAGTGCATGGTAAAAGAATTAGTGTGAATGATGTCTCTGTTTTGGATTCTAATCATCGGCATCCTCGCGACGTCTAGTGCGGTGAGTCAATGTTCTAATCATTAAATCACAGAAACCCTGCAACGTGATGGCCCAAATAATGGCCCAAGATTTCAATACATTTTCATCTAATTCGCTAATTGCGCAAAACTGAACATTGTCATGCCTAGTTTACAACATTGTGCTAGGATTTCTTAGATTGTAAAATAACGAAGGAAGTTGCGCGCTGATTCTATTCAGCCTCTGTGATTTATACAAGTTTTCTCTTGTTTTTCGATGAAAATTTCGAAATAGCCGCTTTATGACCTTTGATCTTATCAAATGGAGGATCAATGTTTAATACTTTTTCATACGATAATTCGGATTCCACGAGATACTTTAGTCTTAATCACTTAAATGCGCGGTGCAATTCAAACTTTCATTGTTGGTCACTCTCTGCAGGCAAGAAATGAGTTTGACTTAATACAGATTAGTGAATGTGAAGGAAAGTAGTGATTAGTGTGATCTCGTGCTCCTTCAATCAGCACAAGTGAAGTGTAATTTCCATGTGATAATTCAATAATAAACTCACTATAATACCAATAAACGCAAATATTGTGCGCTGTAATCTTAGTGCAATGCGGTCGTGCAGATATTCTAGTTTATCTCTCATATACCTGGTATGTCTAAAATAGTTTCCAAAATTTATGTGAATGTCCTGCCGGCATTCTGCCTAGCCGTAGGTAAAGGTGTTGAATGGCATGCTTCAACACATCGTGTCTGCTCTCCTTGAAAATATGAAAGCTCTCCTCGTACTCGTGCAAATTGTTTACCTTGGCCTTCTGCTAAGCAATATAATTACAAAACCTGCTAGATGTGCTGTTCTGGGCCAGCCTTTACACACCATAAGAAAACTTGAAAAAATACCTTTATTTCAATAGCTCGTTCATAAGAACTTGTCAAAAAGACAACAGTGTCCCGTCGACTCAAGTTATTTGCGCATTGCATTCTTTTACATTTGGCCCAGTCTTAGAAATTTTTTTGCCGTATAAACCAACTTACAAAGCAAGGAACTACTTGGCCGAGTTTTGGAAAGTTTGGTTTTTGTGCAACTTCAATTGCTTGGACTCTAGAAGGTACTCAAAGAGTACATACCTCGGGCAAAGTGCCGTTAGGTGACTTCGGGGGCGCAGTCGATAGGACAAAGCGCCTTTCACCATTGGGGTTGTAGATTCGATTCTCAGCACCAAGTTTGCTTTCTCTTTCTCATATTAAAACGTCGGTCGACTACTTATGTCGACTACTCTACCTATCTGTATTAAAGGCAGTTGTTTATTGTCATTAATTGATTTCATGTATTTGTTTTGGATATTGTCACCATAATTATGTTGGGTAATATTAACACCATAAGCGCAAAATCATGCGCTCGTTCGCCGCATGGTAAACTGCTGTAAAGGAATTCAGGAATCACTTCAGGAATTACTAAGAGAGAGATTTTACATTATATTTCATTGTTTTCTCAGGCAAATTCTATCAAAATTTTACTTGCTGTTTTTTTCACATATGCCTTTCACGCGTTCAAACTTTTTTGAAGACCATTCAATATTCAGTTAATTATTTGCCCGAAGACGAACTAATACCGATTATACGACAAAGAAACAGCGGTAAAAACGTTACCTTCTGGCGAAGGTAAAAGTATTCTGAACTAAAACAGTATTGTCACTTTATTATTGTACCCACATTCTGATTTCATGCATTAGTTCATTTCCGCACACACTGTGCATGTGTTGGAATCGACACAGACTTCTTAAATACGTTAACATGGAATGAATGATATCATGTCTTGTAAATAGTATAACCTTGTGTATTTAATGCTTAAAATCGATTGCATTGCATTGTGCTTATTTATTACCGTGTGAATATTATACCCTTGTCGTTGTCTCCATATTCGGATCGAATTATCAGAAAACTGAGATACGAAATCTGACAATCGGAGATAAATTTCCAAAACCTTGTTTAAGACACTATGTTTTTATAACTACAACCAACTGCTGTAAACTGATTGCTCTTTTGCTGTGAAAGTGTGAATAACTAAATATGCGCGTTTCACTAAGAAAATAATGCTTGTGGATGACTAAAGTAAATTTCCGTTCGTTATCAGCTTGCTTTTCCCCTGTTGATTATTCATACCTAACATATTTTTAAGAGGCAGCGGGGTGACGCCCAGCTTGCTTATCTCAACCAGTCAAGTTATTTTTTGCCAAGTTTTCGTCTACCAAATGACTAGGGTGGGAATTTCTAAAACAACATACTCGACTAATGAAAGTAGATTTGTATACATTGCGATAACCCATGCACGGTGTTTGTTTTGGGAGAAATATAATGCTACTGTCACACCTGTTGTTGAAAACCAGCTGAACTGCCTGACATAATTGTATTCCGGGTCACTTTTCGAAGGAATCAAACTACAGTTTTTATCACAAACCACATAAAAAGTTGTGCTGGAGCAAAATATTGTGTTCCTAGTCGCAGAAAGCAGTAACGCGAGTAAATTTCTACAAAACACTGTTATATTCCCGAAACGACCTTTTGTTACATGAATAGCTAAAACGGTGGACAAAAGGTTGTTACAAACTATTGACAGCGAAAAAAAAAAACAAAAATGTGAAATCCGTCCAAACTGATTGAAAGTCTCTTCCCAACAACCTAATCGAGCGGCGTTGACACGAAGTAAAGTAAGGCCCGGTTTACACTGTCAAAGTTTCTGTGATCAAAGTGGAAATTTCGGACAGGTAAATCCTAAGTTCTCAAGGATTTGCTAAAAATATTTAAGGGAGCTAATACAGTGCTCAACAATGAACTACGTTACTCTCATATTTCTTGCAAATATTTCAGAACGTCGGATTTCTGTGCGAAAAATTCCTACTTTGGTCACAGAAACTTTGATAGTGTAAACCGGGCCTAACAAAGTAATGCCCGCTGGGAACTCCGCCATTGGGTTTTTGATGCTTTAAATTACCATAATGTGGGGAGGCAAGTGAAATTGGCTTTGTTTAACTCATTTAATGAATACAATTTTTCTGTGAATACTGAGAAATGTTTCCATATAAACTAGTCGTTGCTGGAGATTTGACGCGTAGTAATTTTCCTGCTCTAATTTAATTTTTTCCTTTAGTTGTGTGTGTTCTCGATTCTCATTTTGTATTCAATATGGGGAGGTGCCTTTACCACTAGGCTAGACCTAGTTACCTTTCCATTTAGTTGCTGTAGTTGTTGGTGTCGAAAACCATAGCTATCACATACTAATATAGTAATATTACTAGTTCCAAACCATGCACTTTCAGACAACGATTTTAACTTTAGGCTTAAGCCCGGTTTACACGGTCAAAGTTTCTGTGATCAAAGTACAAATTTTTCTCAGGGAAATTCTACGTTCTGAAGAATTTGTTAGAAATATCAGAGTGAAGTAGTTCGGTGTTGAGTACTATATTAACTCCCTTAAATATTTTTAGTTAATTCTTCAAAACTTAGGATTTACCTATCCGAAATTCCTACTTTGATCACAGAAACTTTGACAGTGTAAACCGGGCCTCAGAATAGCCGATTTTCACGTGCGAATTCAAGAACTTGAGTTCTTTCATCGTGTGCATTTATCCATTACGCAGTAGGTTAGCGGCGGTAGTTACACTAGTCAGTAAGTAGTCACGAAGAATATTTCCGTACGCGCTTTGCAATAAGGCTAATTTAGTATATAGGTGCAATGATTTGATAAAGTCATCTGTCGTTTTAGGTGCCTATCTTACGAAATGAAAATTCTGTCAAAGGTAAGGTTACTCAGTTTCTACATGTATGTATCTTCAGAACTCGGAAGGTTGGGGTCAGGATAAAATGCGTAAACGAACAACGGACGTACAAGTACGTGCGAGAGGCTATTCAGGACAGACAAGAAGTAGACATGCATAGGCAAATGCCAGTTTTTGTTTCTTGAAATTATGAACGAAGAGTGCGGTGAACTAGCCTTTCCGCTTTCGACGTGTAATTGCCAATACGCGGGAGGCCATTTAAGAAAAGAGCGCCCGAATAGTCTTGTATACACAAAGTTTTTCCCTGAAGTTGCCAGGTTTTGTTGCTAAGATTGAATGCATCCGAGATGATGGCCTCATCTAGTGTCCCCCGAATCACAGTTGACAGAATAATGAACAGCACTACATATCTCTATTATCGTGTTCATAGAACAGTATAGAACTTTGCGTTTAGCATACTTATATTCAACAATATTTTCAGCTTGGTAATGGAATTCTTTCTATGACACATATAAGTTCAAATTTTACAGTCATAATAAATTAATAATATACAAGAAAATGTTACTCGACTGTGATTGGTTGGTTTCAATGCATTTAATCCCAAACAGCGGTGCAAAAATCTGTAACAACAGTGCAAAAATCTGCAACAAACTCATCTGATTGGCTGAAAAAGAGAAACTAGCCAATCACAATAAAGCAAAATTTGCTCCAAAAATCAAAATACAAATTTTTTAAATTTTTGGTAAAAAATTCCGACCGGAAGATCAAGTTTTCATGATCACCGGATGTTTGTCTCGCACATTTTCTTGTATATTATTAATAAGTAATAGTATGGCTTCTCGTGCAATTTGGAAATAACATACACTCGTGAGTTTTTCAAAGACTTCAAATTGCACTCGTCCTTCGGACTCGTGCAATTTTGATCGTCTTTGAAAAACTCACTCGTGCATGTTATTTCCAAATTGCACTCGAAACCATACTATTAGCTATGCTAAAAAACATTGTCTTGGGAAACGTTTCACAGTCCGTCAGTCGCCAGAACTGCAATACCAAGCTTTGTTCGGTTCAACAACTACAAGCTTCCTATTTCTTTGTTTTCGTGCGTTTGTCCGTATTTTATTCTTTTTGTCAATCGATCCACGTTTTACTCTTTTTGTCCGTCTTTATATTGTTACGAAACACGACATTAAGTTATGTTGTCATGGACGTTGCATGCATTAACTGTTTTAAGTGATTTTCTTTCATTGTCATGTTTACTTTTTATTTACCGCGGCTGTGTGTCTAAAACCGATTTTTATATAGTTTCCCGCGTCATGAATGAAGTATATCTGCACACAGTAGTAAAGTGTGATGTTAGTACAGGTAATAGTATGGTTTTGAGTGCAATTTGGAAAAAACATACACTAGTGAGTTTTTCAAAGACTATCAAAATTGCACGGGTCCGATGGACGACGAGTGTATGTTTTTCCAAATTGCACGAGAAACCATACTATTACTGATTAATAATATACATGAAAAAATTCAACGTGAAGGATAAACTCTCTGGTAACTGTACAATTGTTTGCGAAGAGGACATGCACGAAAAATAATTTTCTGAACTGATTTTTTTTTCAGTTCAGAAAATTATTTTTCGAAAAGAAGAAAATTTTGAAAAATTGCACTGAATTTCTTTTTTTTGCACTGAATTTCCTAAAAATTGCACTGCTCTTAACCAATCAGAATTGAAAAATTTTTTCATGTATGTCATTAATGCCAAAATCATACTCGTGATTAACAAATGAACCTCTCGCTGCGCGGTCGGTTGATTTGTTAATGTTAATCACGAGTATGATGTTGGCGTCAATTGCACTCCTATTCATTCTATTACCATTATTAATCCTTTTGCCCGTCCGTCCATTGTCCGTTTTCACATGTTATCGTGACCCATGTTACTTATCCATTAAAATATAAGAGGTTTTTTGAAGAAGATTTACAACACTAAAAGTAATTAAAAATTTACTCCAGTTTGTCCTGGTTTGCTAGAGAACTACCACCATTTAAATCTTTCTCTGACCAGCGGTAGCTCAGTATAAGTTAATACTTCCTTGGTGTAAAGAGTTGCATGGTTGTGTTTTATTGATAGTTTTACTACCAAGAATCTAAATAAGTGTTTCAGACAGCTGCTCTTGGTTGATACTGTGAGCTACTTATTGCTTATTCCAGAATGCTATAGTTTACAGCTCTGTATATTGTCTAGATTCCTCCAACTTTACAACGATCGAGTCAACATCTGGAAAATCCACTTTATCAACAACAGATTCCCTACAACCAACTGATAGTCTAGAGACTAATTCAGAAGATGGCACGGACTCGGACTATCTGACGGATTCAAATACAAATGCTCCAAAGACAGATAATAAAACTCTAGGTTCAACCGAAGCACCTGTATTTCGTTCAGGATTCACTGTCAATGTACCAACTCGTACAGTTCAAAGTACTGATACTCCAACTGATGCTGTCCGAACTACTGATGCTCTATCTGATGTTGTTGAAAGTACTGATGCATCAACTAATGCTGTCCAAGATATTACTAATGCTTCAACTGACATTACCCAAGGTAGTGATTTAACTACTGATACTTTCCAAAGTACTGATGCACAGACTGATGCAGTCCAAGGTACGGATGTACCAAAAGATGCAATCCAAAGCACTGATGCACTTACTGGTACAATTCAAACTACCAAGAGAATAATTGATGCAGTCCTAACTACTGATACTGATGCACCAACTGATGTATTCCAAACTACTGATGCAGTAGCTGGAGCTGTCCGAATCACTGATGCCATCCCAACTACTGATGCAGTAACTAATGCAGTCCAAACTACTGATATGCCAACTAATACAGTGCAAGATACTGGTACACCAACTGATGCTATACAAGATACTACCAGTGCATCAACAGATATGTTCCAAAGTTCTGGTGCATCAACTGATGCAGTTCAAAGTACTACTGTACCAACTGAATCAATCCAAACTACTGATACACGAACTGGTGTAATCCAAACTACTGATACCCCAAATGATGCTCTCCTCAGTACTGCTAAGCCAACTGATGTATTCCAAACTACTGGTGCAATAACTAGGGCAGTCCAAAGTACTGATGTACCAACTGATGTAGTCCAAACTACTGATGCACCAACTGATGCTGCCCAAGATACTACCAATGCACCAACAGATATAGTCCAAAGTACTGATGCACTGACTGATGCAGTTCAAAGTAGTAATGTACCAAGTGAATCAATCGAAACTACTGTTGCACAAACTGGTGCAGCCCAAACTACTGATACCCTAAATGATG